>JAVQKG010204969.1:0-10390 GCA_036025885.1 Hypseleotris bucephala
CTGCCTGCTTACCTGGTTTGTCACCTGTCTACCAACTTACCTGCACTTCTACCCGTCTGCCTGCTTACCTGCTCCGGGCCATCACTTTTCTCCAGCTCCACTTTAATAAACCTGTAATAACTGCTACTGGTTTTTGAGTCTGCTTTTGGGTCCAAACGGAAACCGTGACAATAAGATGTACAGCCCCTTATCAAATTTATGGCACTGACTGTAATCTCTTCAGTTTTAAAGTAAGACTTAGGAATGCTTTGATTAAGATGACAAAATATAAACCTATCCCCCTAAACACATGATGGAAGTTTAAACTTGAGTTAATAAAAAACAATATAAGTAGAACTGCAAAAATAATTCAGTATTGCAAAAATAGATACATATTGATGACTGCCCACTTCAAAGAAATGACAAGTAAATTTCTTCCCTAAAAATGATCTGTAAAACCTAAATGATCAACTTTTTCTTTGCAGCTACAGTGGACAAAGCATATTACTTGGTACCAGGACAACTTTTCACACATCATCCCTGGAAATGAGTTGGTACCATCCACTTCATGTGATTGTGGCACCCGAGAGGCCTGTTTTCAGTCTTTTATTAGTTTTAGTCATTTTTTATTCAGCTGTTGTTTTTTATTCAGTTTTTCCTAAAAGTACGCAGTGACAGAACATCTACGAAAGACAAAGTTAGTGGCACTTCACATTTTTTTGTTGGTTTGTTGTGAATCAAATGGAAGAGAACATGTTTTTTTCTTTTTCAGAAGTAGACTGTTAATGCATTGACAATAAGTATTCTTAAAATGTGCTACCAAGTCCGACTTCAGAAAAAAACTAATGTCTAGACATGTCTAGATAAAATGTCAGGACTAAATAATATCTAAACATGCAAAACATAAACCAGCTTTAAACCAGGTCTGATCCCAGGAATAAACTAAGCCTTGACCAAGACTAATCCGGTTCAGTCAAAAATGTCAAAACCATAGCAATCTCAGGACAAAACATGGTCTAAACTAGGACTAAACTGTGATTAAACTACTATGTTAAAACCAGCAGGCCCAAATCAAGACAAAACTGGAACCAAACCATGTCCAAACCAGTTCTGTTGACACGATTAAAATAGGTCTGAACCAAGTCTATCCTAGGACCACAAACCAGGACCAAAAAGGTTCTAAACTAGTTCTCAGCAACAAAAGGTCTAAACCATGTCAAAGTCATGACAAAACTAGGTCTAAACCAGAACTAAACCAGGACTAAACTAGGACTAAATAAGTTAAACCCAGCAGGCCTAAACCATTTATTAACTGTGTCTAAACCAGGACTAAACTGGAACATGTTTACCAGTTATGTTGGCAAGATTAATATGTCTATAGGACTAGAAACTACACTAAACGTTGACAAAAAATGAACAAAAATGGATGTGAATCAGTTCTCAGCCAAAAAGGTCTAAATCAGGACCAAAACCAGGTCAAGCCCTGTCTATCCATTGCCCCCATGTCCCTGCCTCCTGTTGTTTAGACCCTGATTAGTCTTGATGAACTCTGATATAACTCACTTGTGAAGTTTCTCCGGTTTCTTCTCGGTCTTCTCTGGATATGGGATGATCAGGTCTATGGCATTTTCAGGCTTCTGCAGCAGCACTCCCAACTTGGACTTTATCTCCTTAGCCCTGGTTAGAAAACACACAAATATGAGAGGTTAACCACTCTGCTACTAGTCATTTTTTGGATTATGAGTCTATGTGTGATGGTAATAGATTGTTCCAGTAGATTTGTATAGAAGAATGGCTGCCATTATGCGTCCACAACCCCTCCAACCATTACCAAACACTAATCACATAACTACATTCAATGGGGTTAAGTGTCTTGCCCAGGAACACAATGACAGTATGCACTCAGGTGGGGATTTGAACCGGCGACTTTTAGATGTGAGAGCGCTTAACCAAGTTCAGCCACAAAAACACTAGGTCTGCATCAAATTCACAGTATTTCTGTATCTTCAAGTTTTTATTTTCTCAAAAGACAGATATTCTGACCCAACATTTTCACAGACATACAGAGACACAAAGAGAAAAGGAGCTTCATTCACCCCACAGCAAATCATTTATCATCACATTGAATCTGGACTAAAGGGCTGTTTGTTTAACGTGAATAGTTAAATTGTTCCACATGAAACTTTAATCTGACACCAGGTGCTAGGGTTTTGTCAATGTAAAGATATTTCATTGTAGTGTATTTGATGTTTAGTTGTACATTTATCATTTATAATTATATCGGCGAAACGCGAGAATCTCGCTCAGCGATATTATAGTTTCATGTTCGTCAGCGTCTGCGTCCGCAGATTGGCCGTGTGACCGCGATAATTATTCTTCTAACTTGCTGGACAGTTACATATGATGAAGACGCTGAACTACACTGAGTTTGGTAATTCTTCTATTAATGATAATTGATTAATTAACAAATTAATGATTTTGAGCATTTTATTGGAGCCATTACTCCTAGTGAACGTTAACCGAATCTCTCCAAATTTGGCACAGTGACCCGGGCTAGGGTCTATTTAATGGACATGTGCAAATTATCACGGTCGAAAATAAAATGCCTCTATAGCGCCACCATGTTGTTGATCCTTATGGGTCTCTGGATACACTTACTTTGTCACAGAGCTATGAAACTTGGTACAGTGATTCTCCACATCTTGCTGAACATAAAATGTCATTATGGCCCCGCCCTACAACAAACAGGAACAGGCCATATTTGATTGAATTTGGGGAGTCAGCACCTGGAGTCATGTGGAACTAGAGGTTATTCCAGCTACTTTGGGCATGAAGTGGGCTGCACATGTAATGAACTTAATTATAATACTGACTGATAACATTTTAGGTCATTATAATACAGAACTGCCAAATATTAGTTGATTATTAATTATTGTGTTGACCATCATCATTTTGCAGTTTTGTAACCTTGCACGCCTACAATATATTTTGACAATATACAGTGGCATGCTGGTAACAAAACTATGCAAGTAAAAACTTAGAAGTCATTTTACTTTTTTTGCTGCTTTTAGATTCTTATGCAATCCCTGGTAGCAGCTTGTGACAGTACAGATGTCTAATTCATACGAGACTAAAGAATCTGTGGGGGTCAATAGCTCTTTAGACAGGCTTTACTGAGAAGACTTGACTGCAAGAAATTGTACTTTACATTAGCATATAACATTTAATCAAGCAGCTGCAAAAACGCTTTGCTGAAAGTGTGCCAAAAAACCTTTCTAATGCCAACCAAAGAAATGCCCATAATATACCATAATGACGAATAGTTCAGTGCCATAGGTCTGCATTGAGTGGTGCTCTGTATGTTTTTACACATCTTTAACTCCTTGTTGAGGCAGATGGGGTTGTATTAGAGTGTAATTTATGGGTGTTAATGCAGTCATTTGTCCCTTTGTGGAGGTCAAGTGGGCTCACCCTTTGCTCTTTTCACCATAAATCTGCTTAGGAGTCATTAAATCTGTGCGTCCATGTGCATATTTCCCTACTAATTATTTCTCAATTTTTCAAAATGCAAATCCCAATTGAAAGCGTACGCCTCCTCATTCCCAGATCTTTATTGAGGCGTTATAGTGAATTTAAACTAGCCTGTGGGAAGTAATGCAAGCCAGCATGGTGTAGGGTTTTCCTGCAGGAGCTCAGAGATGAGGGTTAAACTTGCTTTACCAGGCGCCGTGCGATGGTTGTTAAGGGAGCTGTGCTGTCAGGTGCTAATGGTGCTGTCAGTCTGAAGGTGTGTTAAGCCAGCCCGCAGAAGCTACCCAAACTCAGGAGAAAAACTACATTTATGAAGGAACAAGTCAAGAAAGTGGGATACTGTAATTTACACAAAATAGTATGTGCAAAGGGTATAAAAGTAGTGGTTTAATCTGTTGTAATGGGGGTTCTACCTTGCCTAACTTATAATTAGTATAAGTAGACTGCACATCATCTTGCCCTAGCCAATGATAGTGCAACTTATTCTGTCACTACATGCATATCACAACATCTTGATATTGTTGTGGTCTTGGCTTGTTAAGAACCATTTAAGTTTCCTTCAAAAATAATCCATAGAAGTAATTGTGTCTTCTGCTGAGGTCAAGACAATTGTAACTGCTGCAGGCTTTATATAGTTTCGTAGGTTCAAAATCTTTGAAACTGTGTCTAACAAAAGGCAGTTAATTGGGAATAGAAACTAATTTCGCTGGCTATAGTAGTCCAATTATTGGCTTCTAATCAGTTCAAAAATTTAGCAAACTTCTTCTTCATTGCAAACTTTTCTAACCTGATGAAAAATACCTCTTTCTTTACTTGACAGAGGTAATAGAACCCATGAACCCAAGCTGGACTGATTCACTCATTGGATCAAACATCTGTTGAGCCACCATAGTTTCCTACTAGCTTCTAAATTCAACATTTATTCTCTGCACATCACTGAATAGCCCCAATACATTATTAATAGATGTCTAGAGAGCATTAAAAAAAGCCAAACATCTTTATTCATGGTGACAGCCTTTTGGAAACCACCAGTTGTCTTCCCCAAGTTTAACTCCACCTCTGCCACCGCCACAAGCTACTTCCCGATAATGCTCTGTTCGTATTCTCCGCACACACTTTAAAATATAGTCTGACAAATGCACACTAATTCAAAGTCACAGACACAAACAGTGGTTCACCTCCGGACCCCGCTCTTCCTGTCAAAGCGGCAGCAGGACGCCGCATCATTAAATGTGACCTTTTGCGAACGCGGCGGAGCTGGAGCTGGCAGAGAGGCCGCGGATGGGACTTTGTAGTAGGCTAGAAAGAGAATGTGTGATGACCAGGGTGGGCACAGCAGCGTCTGGCCATGAGAGCTGCTGGTGGAGAGCGGATGTGCCGGGGATTTGAACCCCCCACACCGATGGCACACAGCCAACATGAACCCATTATTTGGATAGAGGAAGGTCAGGACTCTCCACTTCCCTAGCCTGTCAATCTAAATACACATGGCACTCAATAGACTCCGATCTTCTAGGTCATTATGAATAACTGTCAGTAGTATTACAAAGCTGTTTACTTTTTTCCACTGTTAACAAAAGTCTACTACTTTTCAGAGTTTCCAAGTAACAACAATTGATGCAACTGAGTCTGAAACTTTGGGCTATAAATATCTATGTTAGAAGCAGACTAGACTTGACTAAAATTGTGTCTGAGGTATGGAAGAAGTAATTGGGAGGTTTCTGGACTTAGTTTTCAATTATTTCTATGTACAAGAGTAGGATAGAAACGTTTTGGTCACAGAGTTGGCTGTTGGATGTGCACATTAGTTGGTCATTACTGAATGCTTTGCTTAGGTACACAAAACCAAGAGATCTTTGATCCGCATTATGTTCCAGACAAACTATGGAAAAGTTATGTGCAACTGTTTTTTCATGGACGTGCAAAGTAGAATTCTATACCCTTCAACTACTTCCCAATTCTGCATAGCTAACACACTTTCACTAACATGATGCCAACACTAGAGCAACTAAATGAGCCTTCAAAATGTGAATGAACACAGGCTGCCACTAAAACTGTCATGTAAACTTTGAGCACAACATGGCGCGGAATACTAAAGCAGCCCATTATCATAGAAGCTGTAAAAGTGAAGTGTGGGTACAAATGCCTCCCTGGGTAAACTGCAGACTTGTTAGAACATGAGCTGCATTCAGGATTTTTCTACTCTTTTTTCTGAGAACACAGTCTCCGAAAAACAACATTCAAAATGCATGTTTCGGCAAAGCGTGGGAATGTATAAAATAAACCAATGTGTGACAAGATTGAGCAACCTAGTCCATAGTACTTCAGCAACCCTTGTCCATAGTACTTTCCTTGTGCGCAATCATTTTGGACCTGCAGTGGCAACAATTTATCTAACTGCTAAGATGAGAGCACAAAATGGATGAACAATCATGAATAAACGTCACTTATGTCTAGCGCTAAAAGAGCCCAGATAATAAGGAAGCTGTCCCCTTTTCTTCTATTGATGTCACAGTGCGGCGCGACCTGTTGCTCCTCACAGCAGAAGCAATTACGACAAAATAATGAATAGATGCTAGTGGAAGGAAACCGTTAAGGATTTGGAATAATTTAGCAGTAAATAAATTAATATCACGAGATCCAAAAGACAACAGAACCAAGGTGCACCAATGAATGTAAAATAAATCCACCTTTATTCAAATTGGTCACACAAAGATGACATCGGAGTCTTCTTATCTGCCACTGTGCTCCACTGCACCTCATCTCATCTGATCTCACACTCCATTCGCACTCCCACTATCTGTCTCATTTCAATTTTCAATTCAACCTGGCCGTATTGGCACAAACAATATGGCCGCATGGTTTGAATAAATAAAGGGAGAGACTGCGACTTGAGTGCGTTTGTGTACGACAGAATCTTAATGAAGGATTGGACTCCATGCATATTCCTCTCCAAGTCTACCCAATGGTCCTTCACCTTATCCCTCCATCTGTCCTCCCATCTTTTCCATTAAACAGAAAAAAAACCTTGGTCGGTGTGTGTTCCAAGTCAAGCCCATAAATAGCATCGCAGGGGGCTTGGTCCGTTTCAGCTAGGAGCCCAATTACTGTCAGATCATCTCGCCGTATTTTGAGCGGCTATCGAGTTGAGCCTCCCTCATCACAGATTGGCCTTCCGCATCGCTGATAAGGCTGTCGTCCAAATGACTCCTTAAAACTCCAATCAGTCGCTGTATTAGAGTGGCCTTCCTTGAAAGAATGTTCCAAGATTTAAAGGTTTAGCTTTGGTTGGTGTGGAAGATTCGTTGATCTACATTACAGTTGAATAGCTTCAATTCAGTCTTCAGTCAGAAGCAGTAATCCCACATTGGCTACATGCATTGCTTTTTCTATCAAATGTTCAGGCCTGCTTTGGAATACAGTATGGATAATATATCACAGGAAGCTGTTAACTTTTAACCTTAATATTGTCATTGTCACATATCCATAAAAACTACGACTACCAAAATATTGTATGTCAGGGCATTGTTTATTGTATTGTCTAGCCTTTGCATTTGAAGTTTTCCTTGGTCTTTCATGATGGCTTTTACACAATATAACTTTGCCTTACTTTTAAGTCGATAAATCTGTGCAAAACTGTCAGCATGTCATAATGACTCAAAAATGTATTTACAGCTTCTGGGAGGGCTGTTAGGCTGTCTCTTGTGCCAAGACTTTAAGTTGTTGACCACTATATTTAATTTTACTGGACGGGCACACATTTTACCTGTTAACTTTTCTCTGATTCATTTGTTTTCTCCAAAGAATTCATTAAACTTACCTTTTCACACCTTATGAGGCAATGACATTTTACCATGGCTATTTACCCCTGTACGTCTGAGATAATATGCAGAATTATGTACATAACCAAGCGGGAATGGAAATTAGGTGGCATCTGCAGCATAGAGGACCACCGAGGGGGAAGGAGAAGTGAGACAGACAAGGAGAAGGGCAGATGACGCTACCCTGGACTTGTGCATATGCTAATGGGACTTTGGACATCCCTCCATTACAACAGGATTTTTCCAGGTGTTAGCGCTGCGTTCCTGGCTGGATTTAGACGTAGCATAGAAGACAGGGATTAGTGTCATAAATTTACAAATGACATAAAGAAGTTAGGATCAAGGGAGATCACAGGATTATAGTATGGCATGTTCATTTTTTGGTATTTTATAGTGGGAGTTAGGATATCAGAATAATTTAAGAATAATACATAGGGCTCCGGGCAGTGAATAAAAATGTGTCCTTTTCGGAAAGCAAAAAATGTATGCATATCCCGTTTTATGCATTCTAAATCTTGTAATATCCAATTTCCAAATTCTAACAGTAAAATCAATGCTATGCCTTCCCCAGGTTTGTGAGCAGTAGCCTATATTTATTCAGACAGCTTTGCTAATCTTTTCTTCACACCACTGTTGCACCCCAGTCTCCAGAAAAAGCTTCAACCGGGGATAAAAATGCTGTGCTAACATGCTAACTAGCAAACACAGCCAATTAAACAGACATTAAGCACTTTATAAAGTAGGGCAATCAATATTAGCAAGAGGCTACAGTGGGGTTTTCACTCTTTGAAGCTAATGCCATCTGTGTTCACTGTTAAACATTAGCTAAGCACTTTTAAGCACAGTTAATTTTTTTACTTTCTCAATCAATAGACAAATTATACATACTTTATAATTGTCCGGACTTCATCTGGCATTGTCTTTTTGTTGAGCAAGCTACAAACATCTGTTGCTAGTGTTATTTGTGAGCTAACTAGCTAATTAATTGGTCTTTAGCACTTTCAGCCATGATTAATTTGGTTAGCAGCAAATTAACACTTCATCAGTGCTAGCTAATGCAATATTTTATGTAAGCTAGTGGTAAGTAGTGTCTTTGTTAGCACTGAATCTTTCTGCTACACTATTTAGAAAACCTGCATTTGAAAGCATGATCATTTTGTAAATTTATAATAATTGTTTATAATTCAATCAATATAATAGATAACTGTTCTTAAAGATGACGTTTTAACCAACTGCACCAATCCCTTAATGCGATAATGACTTTATGGTTGTTTAAATTGGTCAAATCAATGAAATAGTTCATGCTTGCTTGCACACTGCAAACACGCAAGATTTGCCGTCCTTTTTTCTCCTTAATCAATTCCTCCATAAATTACCCACACTTTCCTTTCCTCAACAACTGTCGCCGGAGTGTATTAATCCTCTGTCCTCACTGTTCATCGGGGAGCGCCTGTACAAGGGAAGAGGTCAACCCGAATGAGGGGTTAAGTGTGCTGATGACTCGGGGGTCACCTACAGAGGTCGCGACCCCTCACCCACGTACGACACCCCTCTAACATCTTCACTGAGGACGCTTCCTGGGTTATTGAGCTGGAGGACACACTTCCTTTGTTCATCACAGCTGCCCCGCTCCTTTGTTATTCGGATCGGTGTCATCACTTATGGGATCAGTCCACTCTGATAGTAGTCCATGATAAATTTGTACTTAGGTTTTAAAGGGCTGAACGCTACAGCTAAAATCTGATAAGGTTTTATGGACATGGTGTTAAACATTATAGGCTCTTGTTAATTTTCCCCTTTTAGATTTGATATTTGTGTTTCCACTCCATTAACAGTTTTCTTCTCTCCGATGAAGCATTTTATCTTCATAGCAGCCATAAGTAAACTAACTTACGGTATACATGGGTTTTCAAATGAGATAAAACATAATAAGTAGGGTCCTTGGTAATGAAATGGTTTGTTCCTCTCTGGTGCAATAGGTCAAGGGTTCGATTCCTTTAGGGTGGCATCAGGAAGGGCATCTGGTGTTATCATGAACGTGTGGTCAAAATTTAATGCAAGCTACTGTAAGTTAATGCTGATGGGGCTTTTACTTTTACTACATTATGACTATTAATTACCAATAGTGTAGGCAGGTCCTTCAAAGCTTTCCATAGATTAAAATTACAATGCATGCAGACAACACTTCTATAGATTCATTCACATTCCAATTTAAATGTATCATTCACACTTATGAAACCCACGTCTCATCTCCAAAGCATTTCTTGTCTGAAGTCTAGCATTGCGTCATGATTACGGAACTAACACCAAAATCTGTATGCGTGGCACTTTTGCTCCTTCAACCCATCAAGCTTTTGCATTCACCACCCAAATAAAGTTGCAAGTGGAGCAGGGTTTTTTGTTTAAATTAATTTTAGCATCTATCAACAACTGTAAAAAAAAAAAAAAAAAAAAAAAGGGAGAAAAAAGTTGCAAATCATGCGCAGGGCAATCCTTCAACATGTCAGTGTCAATTTACGGGACACACACAGGTGAAATCACATCAGCCATCGATGTAAGTATGACAAATCTATACCACAATCTTTCTTTTCACAATGAAATACATATAACTGTCGCCCAAATCCATTTCGCGTCACCATCCCGGCTGCCAATTATATTTCGAATCCCAAACATGTACTGACAGCCCTGCAGTGTCAACACAATTGGTTATGCATGTCTATGAATACTAAGAATCACAGTGGAGATCATAGAGGGCTTTGTGTGACTCCTGTTGCTTAGAATTGGGCTTAGTGTAAAGAATATAGGCTTTAATCATTCATTTAATATGGCCGTGAAGCTTAGGGGAAAAAAAAAACTTAATCATACGTTACCGCACATAAGGGAGGATTAAAGTGGGAATGTGAAGAATACTTATCGCTGATTCTTACCCCATTCTGTTCTCGTAATCAGGCCGTTGCAAATGAGATGCTACATTTTTTTAGGATTATACTGACTGTAAAAATATTCCGAGATTGAAATGTCACAGATTTTATGCATGATTTGATTTGTTCATTATGATT
>JAVQKG010204985.1:0-11960 GCA_036025885.1 Hypseleotris bucephala
TATATTGAACTGACCATTTAATCTTTTCTCATTATTTCAGAAAATATATTTTCATTCATTTCATTCTCTAAGTCACCTGTGAAGTAAAACAGGAGGCACACTTCATGTGTAAAGTCATGACCTACTTACATATTGAGTTTTACCAAATAAAGTTATACAATTTCTTCTTTGTTTTTTTTTGCTCAGTTCTTGTGTTTTGGAAATTGCAATAGACCGGATGCATCACAAGTTAAAAAAATATTACACAGAAACAGGAAGTAAGAAGAGGAAGTCTAAACTAGCTAGAAGTGTAGATTTAAATGGCTGTGGCTCTTAATGTCATGTATGTTTGCAAAACAGTTTTTGATCTGACATCTGATACCAATCTGGATTAGCTTAGTACTACTACACTCACCTGTATCAGGATCAGTGGCCCGCACCACTATCACAGAGGTACCAATCCCAGCTGTTTCTCTTAGGCCCAGGCGATTGTACTGCTGCTGGGTAAAAACTGGCACCTCATCATTGGCATCATCTACATAAATAATCACCTGCAACAAAATAATAGCAATCAGATGAATCTTTTACTGGTTTGGTCAACTTTTTAATATGTTTTTGTATATTTTTCTGTTCTTACCCTGACAGAGCTCCTCATGCTGCCCTCGTCGCTGTTGTAAGCCTCTACCTCCAGCACATGGGAGCTGCTGGTCTCTCTGTCCAAAGCCTTCTGTCCTCTTGTAATAAGTCCAGTCTGATTATCAATACTAAACCATTTGTTACTGTTTCCTGTAAAATACGTACAAAAGGTTAGATTTGTAATTAAAATTAATAGAAATTCTTGACCTGTTGCATTAACTTATCACTTGTGTTATTCAGTTTGTACCATTGAGGATCCGGTACAAGACTCTGCCGTTCTCGCCCTCATCTGCATCTGTAGCTCGCACCTGTTCACACACAAGACCAGAAGACATGAAATTTATCACTCTATAACTTGTATGACACTTAGAAATTGAAATTCATTTGAAAGTTTGTATCATCTGCATTATAAAAATACTACCAACCCTCTATAGTGCTAAGAACGTAAACAAAACATTTAGCCTACTTTAAACATTTTGTCTGTGAAGATTCTCTCATCCAGATCTTCCCGATAAGAGGGCATTTGGATACAATAGTCATCTGTTAGAAGATGTTTCAACAATACATTGATGATACTTGCTTGGTTAAGGGCCTTTGTGAATGAAGGATTGATAGTTTGCACAAATTATGTTCTATAGAACATATTTTATTACTATTACAGTACATTTTCATTTTAACCGTTTCAGTTTGGTTGTATCCATGGATTTACTGGCAAACGTTACGGCTTTACTCATTTAAATGTCAATCGTCATCATCATAAATCAACAAATAAACCCTGAATACAATGCTGAGTTGAACCTAGGTTTGTTGACTGACTGTCAGTTGCAAATGACCATCACCATTGACTTGTATGTGTTTCCTATCCTGGGACAAAGGCATACTTTTGGATCCCATGATTACAAATTGAGCAGTGACAAATTTTGAACTACAATTGTTGAACTAAGTTAGTGACTAAAGTCTAGTCACTTGTATGTGATTTAAATTGACATCTTAGTAGTAACCCTGTAGTCACTTGGCTTTTGGCTTTTACTTTTAAATTAACACTTCCTGGTTCACCTCAAGTTGTTGCCACGGTAACATCTGCTCTGTTTGGAAGTGAATTTCCAGTGGCACAACCTCCGCTCTACAGTCAGTCAGGCAGCTGGCCAAGAAAACAGGCAAAAAACTGAGATTTGGACAGACAGCCTGGCTCCTCAGATGCACTGATAAATAGTAGAGTATGTTGGGCAGCTGCTGAATAGGTTGTGTCATAGACTTCTGTGAATCTAGAGAGAGATAGAGTTGCTGCTGGCCTTGGATGAGTCCAAACTCCACTGAGGACGGGTTTAAACCTGTGGCCATGCTCACAAAGTGCATTTTCAATGACACAGACACAGCCACAGCAAAAATCTAGTCTGCAAGTGTGGGCAGGTACACAAAGATTTGGGTTTTACAGGTGAAATAGTATAAGATTTTGTTTACCTTTTTATTGCTACTAAAGATAAAGCCCATATACTATTGAATTGACTTGGATATGAGATTTCTGTGCATATTTAGTCATATTATGTATTGTTTTTGTGCTGTATTGTCTCACAGTTTACACAAATATTCCATAAATATTAATAACTGATTGTTTTTAACTACAACCATTCTTGTTTTAATCAGAAAAGTCATTTTTTCTGAGCAAATAATTCAGTTTTATACAGTATATATATTAATTCTACCTAATGTTTAGCCTTTTTATATTTTTGTAAAAAATCAGCAAATTTACAGTAGCCTATATCTGAAATTCTATAAGTTGCTGCTTACAAACTACAACGGGAACTTAAAAAAATATCTGTCAGGTCTTCACTAAACTACTTTAAAATACTGATGGCTTTTGAAACCATTGGTGGAGAAAATTGAACAATGAACAATTTTGACACCATTACAAATTTTAGTTTTATCAACTTTGGGAATACCCTGGTACAGTATGCCAGCCTCTCTGTGTGTATGCACTGTGTCCTGCTTTGCTCTCTCTCCAACTTCCCCCATGAAGCAGAGGGGCCCAACTTCAGTCTCATTAGCTTTATAAAGAGATGTGAAGAGGGAAGGAGAGGGGAGGGGGCGGGAGAAAAGAGTGTGGGGGGTCACATCAGTGAGTGATGAATAGGGTATTACACGCCGGACTGCACCATTTAGGCCATTAACAGGGGAGCAAAAACTATAAGACAATGTTGCTGAAGTTGATGTCGCGCATATAAGCTGTAAGTGTAATGCATTGTCACCAAGCTTCTCAATGGATAGGAATATTCACAAACATTTTAGGTTTAGTTCCATTGAAACAATAAGATATGCACCCCACTGGTCCAACACACCCCCACTGCACCCCTTTTAACTCCCCAGTCCCATCTTCCTCCTCAGCTTCTGGGAAAGTAGCACTTTAAGGAAGGGGGGAAAACAAGTGTGGAGCCACCAAACAAGACTCACTCAAGTTACTGGAACTGTGCAAGGTGCTGAACTGTGAGTAAAAGTATATATATATATATTTTTTACAGTGTAATAAAAGTTAAATACTAGTTAACACAAAGAAAATATTTAGACTTTTCAACAAAAAATCTGATGAGTTAAGAGTAACATTTTTGATGCCACAGCAGGAAAATTTAGATGTGTAGTTCTTAGCAAAAATGGGTGCATGGAGACAAGTAGTAATAGATCTACCACAGATTGTCAAGTTAAGCAGTTTTGATTGGTGAAACCATTTCAATTGGATATTTTATGTAATTCTTTGTAAAATTGTCCCTGAAAGTCTGTTGCTTTTTATTTAGTAGCAGTGTTGTAAGAAGAACCTGCACATACAAATGTATAAATTATGCAAAATGAGTGTATAAAGAAGTCACCTAAAGAGTTCAGAGTCAGAAAACTAACTGCAGTCTCATCTAAGATGGTACTGTGTGGGAGAAGAGTATACCTCTACTTCAGTTCTCTTGAAGAGCTGTGTGCCTAATCACATGTAAAGTATATCTGGTCTCTGGTCTATATACGCTGTTGTATGTGTACTCAGAGGCGCTGACTAATGAACTAGCTCTCTAACAAGCCATCTCGCTCCACTGGCCTTTTCACAGCTTTCCTGGCATTTGGTCTTAAAAATAATTTCACGTCCCAATGTGTTCCCCTTAAACCGATAAGCCATGCTTT
The DNA here is from genome assembly GCA_036025885.1 of Hypseleotris bucephala. Classification (NCBI taxonomy): domain Eukaryota; kingdom Metazoa; phylum Chordata; class Actinopteri; order Gobiiformes; family Eleotridae; genus Hypseleotris; species Hypseleotris bucephala. Next base: position 3,772 of record JAVQKG010204985.1, read on the forward strand.
GTCTCGGCTGAATTAAGGACGATGACATTTACAAATGTTACTGTGCTGAAGATGGGGGCACACCAAATGAGAGGGGGGATAATTGGAGACTGGGCTAGAAGAGGTGGGTGCCTTTATTTTACAAGGGGCCATTTTAATAAACCCAATTTGTTTTACACTGAGGAAAGCCTGTCAAGCATTTACTGTTGTGTAGACCTTGATTTAATAACTACTACATAATTGCAGCAAATGCCAAACACTCAACACATGTGCATGGGTATGCAAGCGTCTGTGTACTGTACTATGTATGTGTAAGTATAAATATTAAAAATATGCTTACTGTGCTTGGTTAGGTGTGGTCTGGCCTAAGGCACAACAAAAGGATAGTCCGAGAACCAGGCACTTACAATACAAGTACAATAAATTACATTTTTATCAATTACAGAAAATAAATAAAATGAACTATTCATAAATGAACATCACCATCTTAGTACCCAGATCTGGTACCTAATAAAATTACACCTAGTGTGGTCTTCTGCTGCTGCTGCAGGCCACCCGCTTCATGTTTAATGAGTTCTGACCACTGAGATCAAGAAGGCATTGTTTCCCAGATAACTGCCCTCACTGGATACTGTATATTTTACAAACTATTTTAGGTAAACCCACAACAGAATTTGAATTCTAAATGTATTTCAATACTGAGACTTTTTTATTCAATTGGCACTAAAATCAATGCTATGTTCAGTGTACTGTAAGTTAAATCCCCCTTTCCTCCTGCTGATGCTTGGTTTGAATTTTAGCAAGATTGTCTTAAACATTTATTTTACTTAATTAATTGGCTTCAATGTGATGAGCAACCAGATGTACAGGTCACCTAACTAAAGTGGTCTTTTGCTTTGCTTTAGGTCCCAGTCATCATGAACACTACTGAACTAGGCACCGATATCACCTTTCCCTTTGGGAGTGACAACACCACTCTGTCCAGCCCCATCACCAACACCACCATCACTACCCCTCCCAGTATCCAACTGCCGCCATCTCACTCCTCGGACATCCACGACCCTGAGTTCACCATCATGGTGGTCCTGGGTCTATCTCTGCTGATGGCAGGTGTAGCTGCCTTCATAGTGGTGTGCCAACCCTCTGAAGAGGAAGGCGACTCTGAAAGCTGCAGCCCAGGAGACAGCTTCAGTCGTGGGAAAAACAGATCCAGCGAGCCCCAACTCAAAAACTGGAAGAGGTTCGGTTCATATCGGCGCTCATACAACCTCTCCTTTAGACGGCCGCCCCATCGGAGACCACATGAGCGCGAGAGCATACATATGACACAGCCCAAAGCTACGCAAATGCCTCAACCAGCAGCCAGCAAAGAGACACAAACTGCAACCCCTTGTCTAATGGACTATGTTACAGAAATCTGACTGCCCTCCAAAAGCAAACACTGGATATTTTTAAAAGCAGGGACCACCTTTTTATAAAATCAATCAATTAAGGGCTTGCTTTATTTTTTAATAAAATATAATTGATATATGGTATTTGCACAAATTTGTATCTTTTTTTATCAAACTGTCTGATTCAGTCAGTCAAAATCTAAGCAAATGACTGCATCTATTCTATATCGTGTTTGCTATTTAGTATACTTTGTTCATCAATCTATTTGTATGTGCACTACCTTAATTAATGTGTTTGTGCAATGCTTTTTATATTTGCCACATAAGCAAAGCTCTATCGGTTGCAAACTGAGCCAAAATATGGTATATTTCTTTTTAGCTGTTCTTTGTTCTTGACAATGTTAGTTGTTTACTTGGAGGAAAATTGTCTATTAACAGTTTGGCAGCAGATGTTGATTTTATATGTTTTATTTGTGTTTACCTGAAGCATGCTGGTCCCTTGAGGTACAGTCTCCAGTATACTGGTCTCGTAGCTGTTCTGGAGAAAGATGGGCCTGTTGTCATTGACATCCTGCACCTCCACAAAGACTGTGGCTGTCCCTGTCCTCCGGCTGCCAGCTGGACCATTGTCTGTGAGCAGAAATAAAAAATGATTTGAGTAGAACTGTTAATTAGTCTTTGTATTATTCTTTTTTTCAACCAAAACAAACAATGCATACGAAATGGTAGAAATAGTTAACCCTTCAAAATTGGTAATAATGGATCAGCTTTATAATGTCAATATAGCCAACAGTTTGTAACTAAATACCAAAGAAAACAAATATGTTTTAAGAAAAGACTTAAAGGAACTATTTATTCACTTCATAGTCACACGCTGGTAATGGAAAGCTACCTCTTCAGCCACTGTTGCCCTGTGGCAGGCTGATGGACACATAAGAGCCCTACTGCATATATACAGTCTCTCCAATTAGAACAAAACACTCTAATACAGTTAAGAGCCAGTATTGGTAGCCAATGAAAAGAAATGCTCAGGCAAGTGCTTAGTGAAAACATTGATGTAAAATGGCAATATTTGGAGCACAGAGACTAGTTGTGTTAAATATATGCATACAAAATTAAGTAGTAGGCTTAAAAAATGCAATCCTCTAAATGGTGTTGATGTTTTTGTCTGTGTAAAAATGGCACACTATAAGCCGGTCCTCTTGCACAGTTTTACGTTATCTGAGCCGTTTCTTGTCTGTGAGCCCCCTGCAGCAGATAAGCAACTATGACTCGATGGTTTCCAAAACAGGAAAACCTCAGACTTTTTGTTCTTTCTTTTCAAAAAGGAACAAAGGCAGTTGAGCAATGTTCTGAAATCACTGTGAATGTGAAGCCTGTTTTTATCATTGTCGTACAACAACAAGGGGAGCTTTGAAGATGACAAACAAATGAGGAAACGAGGGCTATTATAATAAATACATTGGTACAACAGTAAAATACGAATGAAAACACAAAATGAATTATCTTATCAAAGTAATCTAATAAAAAAAATGAAAACTCACCTATGGCTTCTACAACGAGAGTGTAAGCTGCCTGTGTTTCTCTGTCCAGTCCAACCACGGTTCGAACTATCCCATCTCTGAAGCCAACACTGAATTTACCATCCTGATTACCACCTGGGGAAACAGAAAAATTGTGTTTTTTAGCTATAATAAATGCATGTAGAACGATGTATGTACAACAGTATAGAAAAATGCATGTGTGGGAGTCACAACATAAACACACTGCATAAAGTAAGGGTTATTTGTCTTTGGCATTGTAAAAAAATAGTTTCACGATAAAGGGCATATGAAGAAAACTATGCATGCTAAACTTCCACACTAGGAGGCAGATTACTTTGCTTTGGTGACCCAGCCAGGACATTTTGATTTAGCCTATGTTTTTACCATGGCAGGTCCAGGGACATGCATCTTTAATTTGAGAATTTACTTTATCAATATTGCACTATTTATTTAAATTTTCCCCCCATTCTGTGCAACTAGTAGTATATAGGGCATGTCCAGGTCCTGAATACATTGTGTTGTATAACCTGTGATGAAGTAGCTGAGCTCTGCATTGAGGCCTGTGTCGTTGTCGGTGCAGATGAGGCGTGCTACGACATAGTCTCTGGGGACGTTCTCCTTCAGGGAAACATTGTACACGCGAGGGTTGAAGGTGGGCGTCTCATCATTCACATCCAGGACTGACAGACACATGGACAGACAGAAGGACATACAGACACATATGAGGACACACAGATAGGTGGAAAGTCATGAGGACAAAAAAACAGGATACAAAACCCAATTGCTAATATGGTAAGATCACTGTCTTAATAAGTTATGTAGTACATTTGTCAAGTCTATATTACCGTACGATTTATTTTTTGTTCTGGGCAGGTTTAAATGTATTTCCTGGTTTGCAAATATAATTGACTTGTTTGTTGATACCTTTTATACTTGCCAAACACATGTTTTATACAGATGGTCTCTGATATCCATTAACCAGGATGCAAGTACAGCAGATGCAGTGAAAACTTTCAACATACATTTTTCCGGCTGCTACATCAATTCCCTTACAGAAAGGTAAAGTAGCTAAATAGGAACTAAACTGGGCTGAATTAGTTTTGATGAATTTATAGATCTGACAGATTCATTTATTTAATAAAATCTTGACTTGGATCATTTATACACCACAATTCACCATTGCTTATTTTTCATACAGTGCCATATTTATTCATAATACAAGAAATAACTATATTTAATTCACTCACCTGACACAGTAAGAGTAGAGGTGGAGGTGCGGGGGAACTTCCCTGCATCATAGGCTATAACCCTGAGCTGGTACTGTCCAATCTGCTCCCGGTCCAGGACGGCTGTGGAGGTCAGGACCCCAGTGGTGGTGTTCAGGAAGAAGTCCAGTCGAGGCATTCCCATCTGTAATGCCATTGTGACCAGGCCATTATTACCCTCATCTGGGTCTTCCACTTGGATCTAGAAGAGTAAAACAATCATAAAACTAATTTTCTTTTTTATTCAAAATAATCTGTATTGACACAACTATTTGACGGTTGGGCTACTTTGACTTGCACTTTTTGAATGTATGCTTTTGCTACAATAGAAAAATGTTAAAAAAAAGTACAGCTTCCAAATGTACTATACAAAACTGCTTTTTAATTATTTAGTCAAGAAGGATCAAAGCTGAAAGTGGACACTTTTCTTTCACATCATTGCAGATCTTAATGACACTGATTGCAATTTTTTATTCAATTTTAGATATATGCATAAATAATTTTCCAGAGATTTGCGGTGACCCATACCTTATAAACTGATGATCCTATGGGGAGACCCTCTGGTACTTCAGCCACAAAGGGCAAGTTGAGAAATGTGGGGTCGTTGTCATTGAGATCCTGCAGATTGACATACACTGTGGCACTCGCTGTGGCCTGCAGTGGAGGGGTACCACCTAAAGAGGGAGCCAGAGGGACAGATAAATGTACTACACCTGTCTCATGGTCAAGTGAGTTTATTAGTGTAATAAAAAGTTTCATGGTCAACATAAAGCTTGGAGAATAAGGTCTGGAAAGAGTCTAATAGGTTAGGATTGATGGCTACCTTACAGGGAAAGACATAAGACATCTTTAACTTACTTATACAATTTATATTCAGTAAGTCTAACACAAGGAACCTATATTTCAAACACACAGTACTTACGGTCGACTGCTGAGATGATAATAGTCCTCATCAGTGCAGCGTCTCCAGCGTTTTTGCTTTCCCGGTCCAGGGTAACTCCACTGGTGCGGATCTTCCCATTATTCCTGTTAATGGTGTAGAAGGGGTTTTCCGGACTGATGCTGTACACCACAGTCCCATTGTCACCATTGTCAGGGTCATATGCCAGCACCTGAAAATAAATGGACAGAAGATAACTTAAATGTTGTCTAAGTCTAAATATCAATCCACAAAATACCGAGTATGATGTACACATTAAACTATAAGACTAGGATTTCAAATCATATATTTACAAGCATGACCTGCACTGATCCTCCTTCTGACTGCTTGCAGAGTAAATGTCAAATCCAGGGTTGCTATCAGATTTTTCACAAATTCTAGCTACTGTCTCCCAAACCTATATTTTGTGAGCTATTATTGACTCAGAGACACAGCGAGTAGAATTCAATGAAAACAAACCTGGCAGGTATGTCTGTTTTTGTATGACATTGGTGTTCGCTTAAATTTATCACACACATCACATATATTACATCTGAATAAAGTAAAGTAGAAGGTGTGTACATTCAGTCACAAAAATAGTAACTAGAAAGCACCCGGAGATTGCTGATCGGCGTCAGGACAGCTAATTTCCCCTATGCACATGTAAATGGTTTTGTGGAATTTGCTTATGTAAAAGTCTTTTTTTTAAATGGTTGAACTGGTATTCTATCAAATAATAGTAATGTTTAGATTTGTATGAGTGAATTATTAGTAAAGTACAAGATTTATTGTAGGAAATACAGGAAAGGGTTAATTGGAAGTTTTAATTGCATTAAATATTCACAGCTGACAATGTGTATTAACCACAATTAAGCCCCATTCCCATCTAATCACTTCTTCCTTGTGTCACTCATGACCTTCCCTGAAAATTTCATCCAAATCCGTGCTGTAGTTTTTGTGTAATCTTGCCAACAGTCACGCACACATACACATGAATGCAAGCCAATGGACCTGATCACATTACCTCCTGGCGTCGGTAAAGAACTAGTTAAAAGATGATCACATTTAATTGAATAGTACAAGTTTGGGCTAACAGACCTTTTGCCAAAAAAGTGCCACATAATGTATTTTATTTCGGTTGCAGTAAACCTCTTGTATACCTAAAGAGTCGATTGGCCTACCTAATAAAGTGGCCAGTGGGCATAACATAAAGTAGTATTGACCATCGTAAAGTAGGCAGCCCAGTTCAGTCCTGGCCCGGCAGCCTCCTCACACTGCTCTGACTAAAGGCACTCACATATCAATCAGGCAGAGAGAAAAATGGCCACGTCTTTCCTCTGTCACGAAGTGCCGATGGATAACGAATGTACAAAGCCCCGAGCCCGGCTAAAACACTCGCCGATTTTTAAAAAGCTGATCAATTATACATATTGCTGACTGAAAATTGCTGAAAAATGGTTAATTGGTCATTAGAGGAACAAAGGTTTTGCAGGTATTTAATTATTAAGGGACATGTTAGGCAGGACTCTCACAGGCCCATTGATCGCCAAGACAAAGGTATGGTATGTGATATAAGATGTGGTGAGTTGGACCGAGCCAAGGCCACAAGAAATAATCAATGTGCGCCAGAACAGAGCAAAACATTAAAGGATATATCAGCCTTTTTCTGCTGAACTGTGGCCCCATGGCAAGAGCACCAGTAGTGAAAAAAGGATCCTGTACTGAAATGCAGCAGGGTAGTGTAGTGTAGGCAGTAGCATATAGTATGTGCAAGGAGGACTAGTCTTGTTAATATTGAGTGCTAGGTTTTGAATTAGCTACTAATTTGAAAAGAAAGGAATAGCAAAAGGGTGTCAATTCCAATGATACATCCAGATTTTTCTATTTTTTTTTTTAAACTAAATAAGTCTTGGACTTGGATCCATATATTTTTAATTGCAAGGTCATTTGCAGAGGTCTGCAAAGTGCCTGTACAGTAGTTATACCAGTAATGGCTTTTCAAGGTACTGAAAGCACAACTGAGTCCATTATTCATTCTCATCACAGTCATACAATGATGGTTGTAAGCAGGAATTGAACCAAAAACCTCCTTCAATCTGAGCCATTGCACTTAAATCTACTAAAATAGTTTCTTTTTGAATTGTGGCCCCATGGCAAGAGCACTAGTGGTATACAAAGCCCTTGTTCTGAAATGTTATAGGCTGTGTTGTGTGTGTGTGTACAATGGAAATGCCTGCAGTGGTATAGAGGTGCTTGGAGATTTGAGAGGGCTGATCCCTGCTCTGGGCACAGCAAACAAATTCACCGGCTCACTGGACAGCTCCAGGTAGGGCACAGTGGGTTGCCTCTTGTCTCCATGGAAACACTGGATGGACCGGGGGCTACACTTGGGGCAATTACAGGTTTGCAAGGCTGGGTGGACCAATTTATTGAAAAAATGGTCATCCAAGGTGGGGCATGTCTGTGTATTGGGGGTGAACGGTCACAATCACTATGCATTACTTAACTGTATGCATCTGCTGCACCAAGAGATGAACCGAAGCTAACCTCTTCAAGCTAACGCAGATTGAAAACAGTCCCAACGTTTAACACCTATTAACACCTGGATGCTCTCTCCTCCTTTACCATTTCTTCATTCAAAATTCACTCTCCAAGATGTGCACTTCCTTCCTTTTTCTAGCTAGCAGCTGAATAATTTGCTATGCACATGACTGCGGGCTACATTTTAATTAGCAATTGGACTCCCTTAATTAAACTCACTGACGCCTCTTAAATTAATGGACAATCAGGGCTTAATTACCAACAACACATTGCCAAAGACACCAACAGGACAACAGGAGAGAGTTTGAGGCTAATATTGCAGTGTTTACTTTGTGATGACCTATGCAGTTATGGCAGATGAACAGAGATAGTGGATGAGGAGCCACTGTAGATCTAACCTTCACTAACTATTTCAAATTATTTCATGCTTAAATCTGCTTTTGACTCGTGATCATTGTAAATCATGGAAATTATTTTTGTAAGCATTTTTGTATTCACTTTTAATGTGTATTTTGACAATGACAGAACCCACTCACCGATATGACATCAG
>JAVQKG010205008.1:0-12862 GCA_036025885.1 Hypseleotris bucephala
TTTGTGCCATCCTTCATTATGTTTATTATCTAAAATTAATCTTGGCTTTAACATTTCCATAAGGCGTATTTGGGCCAGTGTTATTTATTATTTAAAAACAAAGTCACCAATTCTCTACTATTAGGGCACTGATATTAACTACTGTTGTTATCTTACCTTGTTCTTCTGCATACTCATCTCACTATTGACTTGTTTACTGCTCTTTCCCTTATTATTTGCTTGATGAACCAAAGTTATAAGAACATGTACTTAAGAGTCAAAGACATGAATTCAGCATGTAATAGAAAAGGTGGTAAATTCCATTGTATGCATATCCATATTCATATCCATATTATTCAGAAAATGTATCAGTTTGATCCATCTTGTATTTGGAATTAGCAGTCAACAAGGTGTACTGTCGCTTTGTGGTCTTGGCTTAATAAAATTGTGATTGGATATAAGGCTGGCCAATATGATAAAATATACTTTGTTTTCATTTTTAACAGTGAGCAGTTGTGTAAAGTAATTTAGTATGTGCTAAATACTAATCCGTTTTCATCTGTACTACCACAGATAAGTGACAACCAGATTACACTACTTGTTGCTGACGTTGACACTCAAATGGTCATGGCTTGTCACATGAATTTGAATTTCAGCTAAATGTAATAAACCAGTGGATTAGGCCACACATAAGGCAAATTAATTAACAAACCATTTTTCAGGTTGTTCGCATTGTTACTTTTGGTATATTTTTTATACTGGATGCCCTCACTGATACACAGAAATCCCAGCACCAAAAACAGGGAGCTATAACAACATTGAACTTCTGGTCACTGGCAGGCACAAAATATTCACAAAAATAACAGGTCAAAATTGGGTTGAAAAACTCTGCCAAAAAAAGGAAATGAAAAGTAGCAGGTGTTTGGCTCAGGTCACAAACAAAACAAAGCCAATTAAGGAAGCAGCCCATAATCAATCCTGATTCGTTATTCTTCTTTTTACAATTTCTGATAGGTACCACTCTGCTGCATGACATAGCCAAGAGATGGTGACACTGTTTTTCCTTCTAGTACATACTACAGCAACACACTCATCAAAACTCATTTCAGCGTTATTTGTTTGGCTGATATATGTATGTGGTTGTAATGAGCCTGCAGTTTCTAGTGCAAGCAAATTAGTGCTTTCCCAGTGGTGAAAATCCAAAAGCAGCACTGCATTTTGAGTTTGCACCGGCTGTCTGTTTGTATAAGCCTCTTTACTTTTACATTAGCTCCCCCCGGCTCTTCCATATTCTAGGGCTACTGTTGAATAAATTGTGGTCAGTCACAGCAGTTTCGCTCCATATCTGTATTTCTACTCTTTTAATCCTATCTGCCCAGGTCCTTTAGGTTCAACATTTTCTCTTTCTCACCTCCATCCTCCTTTGTTTTGACATCCTGTAGTTGGCTGTTTTCCCTTGGATCTTCCCTCAGTCATAAATCACTGTCACCCCACTTCTAGGAGCGGGAAACCAGCTGCCAGCCAGCATCTACTTTTCAGTGAATGTGTGTGCGAATAGAAGAGAGTGAATATTTCAAAGTGCTCACCGTCTTGACTGACTATGCATTTCACTAGGTTTGTTTGTGGACCTTTCATGTCGCAGGATATCTCTGCACAGGTGAATTTGTGTCTGTGTTTTCTGCTGTGCTTAGATGCCCTTGACCAAAGCTGAGAGATGAGCCTTGCCGGACTGTATCTGCAATGAAAATGAATGCTACAGGGTTACACACAGGCAGGAATTTCTATAGTGTCTCCTGCAGTGACACAAAAAGAGAAATACAATACAATTCCCCATTACTCAAAAATGCATGCAAACACACAAAGCAAAGTAAAAGATGACTGTATCATAAATATCGATCAAAGAGATAAGCCCAAAAATGGACTTAATTTATCAAACGTCTGACTCACCAAGATGCAAACACCTTCTATTTTTGCCCTGGTTATTTTGCTGTCTTGTACATCAGCGTATTACTGCCATCTCAGTGTAAATTAATTTCAGCTGTATCACATTTTAAGAAGAAAACTGTGGCTTTTAAAGAAAAGATTTCACATTATATATACTGCATTTACACTTATTTTGTTAAGATCTTTTCACAGTTTTACATAAGTCCCACATTTTACATCATACTAAACATATCTTCACAATAAATTAGTTTGATATTATGAGTTTGTGCTAATGAATCAAATTATCGTTTCATACTTAGTGTTAGTATTTTAAGGATGCTTGACTGTGATTATGTATTTCATGTTAGTAGAAAAGCCCAAATATGAACAGCAGTTGAGAGCACTAGTTGTAAACTCAGTATTCAGCACATCTTTTGCAAACTTATACTGGTTATTGAACTGACCATCTAACATTTTGACTTTTTTAAATCATTTACAAAAAAACAGAACTAAAATACCTGAGAACAGCACTGCGAGAATGGTTTGATAGCTGAATAAATACAGCTAACCAAGACTATAGAGAGTTAACCCAATTCGCAAGACTGAGTCAGGACCAAGACTGATGCATTAAATATGGGGTGAGATACAATGGGGCAAATCCAAATTCCAGAAGTCCAGTCTCAAAACTCTTAAAAAAGTTCAATTGGATTACTTATATTAAATGGTAGTCCGTCGGAAAAATAATTATAGTTACAAACCAGCTGCTAAATAACAATAATAAAAAAGACTGGTTGTTTGGTCCAATTTTTCAAAATCTTTGATGCTCTGTTGATACACGTCCCTTTGGGAGTCTGAACTTTTGACTTCATTCGTGGATATTTTTAAAGATTTGACATGGATGCCAAAGAGACCTTTTTTCTCGGTTCAAGTTGCTCTCCTTGCGGCTATCTGAAAGTCTTTTATAGGAAATTGCTTGGCAGATTTCTTAAGGTGAGGTGTGTGGCTGACCTTTTTGATTTGTGCTCCAGTCAGGTGTTCCCTCGTGGCCTCCCCGACGAGTTCACTCTAATCTTCACCTTGGCTCTGAAGAAGGCTGCCCTGCGGGACTCTATTTACCTGTTTCAGATATCTGATCAGCGGGGATACCCACAGGTGTGGCCCAGCACCATTCTGTGCTTACAATACACTGTCAATCTTGTATTACGTATTTTGTTTGGTATCTACTTCTTATCTTGACTACTATTTTGTTCCTTTCTGCTGTTTACAGTTACTTATTTTGCCTTGTCTTTTATCCCTTCAATCTCTGTCTACTTTTGCGATCGATTTTGCAGTTATTATATTAAACTTTTTCAATTATCCTATAATTGTATGTGCTTTTTGAAGAGTTGTTGCTAAGATATGCTCACTTCAACCTTGACATTTAATGCAACTTTACTTTTTAAAAATACTAGACCAACAAAAATAAAAAAGAGAGATCCCTTTATAGAAGTCAAGAAGTAAAGTGTTTCACAGTCTGACCTATTAAGTGAACTATTTTTGAGATTTGACAAAGTGCTTGCAATTTTAGCACACTTAAATTTAAGAAACTAACTAAAAAAACAAGGGTTTATTTCTGCACCTTGACCGGTTACCCTTGACACACAACCAGTGAGTGCAGCAAAACAATTAAATATAAAAAGTGATGAGTTTTTCTGTTCTACTTTATATACTCCTCAAAGTCAATTTAAATTAAGTCTTGAAACAAGTTTTTATACAGTACTATTTGATAGATGGGGCCAGGTCACCTCATTAGAAGAAAATGATTGTACAACTTGTTTGTGTGATTAAGTACCTCTTTGCTTTTCCCTCTTTTTGACAGCCTTCTTAATTTCTTGTCATACAGTCAGGCAATTTGAGATTTATCTAATTGGACTTTATAATCTTTGCTTTCTGGATCTTAGCTGTCTGTGGAGCTCAACAGCCAAGACGCCACACTATCCTTAAGAGCAGTGGGGTCAGATCCTACCGCTGACCTGGTGAGCTGTGACTTCAGTGGGGAGGGGGTGCAGTCGCTCCTGGACCAGCGCTGGCATAAGATGGCTCTGAGCGTCCAATCAGGAGTAGCCTCTCTTCTTGTAGACTGTAATTCCATCGAGAACAAACCTCTGGAGCCTCGTGGAGCTGTGCCCACAAGTGGATACACTCTGCTGGGGGTCCGAGCTGCTGATGCTGCATCCACACAGGTATGGAAAGAAAATAGTAAATAGAAAAGTTAATGAAAATGTTGAGCAAAATATCAATACTGCATCCAAAATATATGTATTTTATAAGAACACAATACTATATACCCACCAAACAATATACTTTCTCAGATTTCTCAGATTATAACAGTTTTTAGTAATAATAATAATAATAATAATTATTATTATTTTAGTAAATTTATTTGAAATATTTACTTTCTGTTATTATTGCTTATACAAGGTGATTAAACCGTTCTTTTCCACTTCAAATGCAAGAAAGTATTGGTTTGTATTACCGGTAGTGTGTTCACATTGTTTCAGAGGTCACCCTAGCAAATAAATTGCATAGAAACTTTTGACAACCAGCGACAGATTGAAGTTGGCAGCTGGGTACCCCATGAGAATGTAGATCCACGGTACTAAAGACAGACTAACCAATATACAACAAAGAGTTAAAAAATGATCTATGATGAATGATGAAACCTCACTCGAATACAAATGTTCAATGCACTTCTGGTGACACATCAATGTAGTAATGTAAAATGTACAAAACACCATCCTTGAATTAGTTTCCCCCTCACTATGCCTTAAATGTCACTCAGTGAATAATCTTATAAACCTTGCATTTTAAACCTCAAGTGTCTGAGCGCCTGTTTGAGGGAATCTCATTCAGCGTGATTAAAAAGCGGGCAGATTACCTGGGATAAGCCTATTGTGAGAAGGGACTGTTAATGCTAAATAGATCCAGTAATCTAAACACTTAGCTTCAATGATCAATTAACGGGCCTAGTTGGGACACATAATTGGTCATTTGTTTGCTCAGAACACACACACAATATCCTCTCTTCAGAAAGTGAACACTGCTTCTCTGTAAAAAACTCTGTAAATAGTGTGGGCTCTTCACAGTGCTGCTGCTTTTTTGTAGCTCACACATTAAAGCTAACAAAGCAACTGTAATTAGATGTGCTAATATTTGTGTTTTCTTTCTAAGATGGACATCCAGCAGGTGATGTTGTATTGTGACCCCACATTGGCAGTGGAAGAAGCCTGCTGTGAGATACCTGGAGCAAGGGTAAGGTCAACCAGTTTTTTCTGTTTAACTAGATCACATTTTTTCAACCAAATACCACCACATTAGCCCAGAAAAATGCACCACTAATTAAGAAAACAAAGAATGAAGGACTACAACCAAAACATGACTAATGCTGAGACTAAATTCAGTATTATTTAAGGCCTAAACCAGGACTGACAAAATATGTAAACCTAAATTGTAGCAGGTCTAAATCTGGAATGCAACTTGATATGATATTAAAAGACTTTCCGAGTACCACTTGAAGAACCCCTCTACCTCAACCCCACATTGAGAACCGCTGCTCCAGATATATTTTGCATAATAGTCTACTTTTAGTTTGAAAATAGGACAAATGATGTGGCGGCCCTAAATGCAAAGTATGTTTTTGACAGGCAAAAACAAAGTGTTCAGGTATGAGAAGAATTGCAAACAGTTCATACTCAGATTTATTTTTAAATGGTATTTTCGTGTTCTGCCAAATTCTTGTCTGAATCCTCTCAACACCAGAAGGGCAGACAGCTTTGTGTGCCTGTGTATCACGTCTATTATAAAACAAATTTATGAGAGGCGTACAAATCTGGGAGTGTTCGTTTTTGAAGTTAAAAAAGTGCACTGTCCCCCGGAGGAGAAAGGACAGAATACTGTAATATTGATTAGAATTCAGAGCTTAGGGGAAGCCAGGCCTGTTTTACCTCTAGGCATGTGTGCTGCTGGGCTCGCTCCTAGCTCCGTTTAAATTTGAAATGAGGAGTGGTGAAGCATATATTCACATATGCACACACACTGGCTGTACATATAAATGAAACTGCAACGGAAATCCACCAGTAACAGGAGATGTCGGAAGCAGTATTTAATAATTGATCATACACGGTTGATGCAACACAATGTTTAGTTTCCTTCCATCATAGGAGGGATTTGCCATATGTTTCTTAATTGATTGTGTACTTTTATATGTTTATTTACATAATATTAAATGTTTTGTTTTTTTTGTAGTGTCCACCAGAAGCTTCCAAGATCCGCCGTGCTGCTGAAAATGACCTGCTGGAAAACACATTTGGCCAGGTAAACATTTTTCAGAAATGAATGAATTAGTATCTGTGCACTTGACATGATGATGGCAAGGTGGCACCAGGGTTAGCACTGTTGCCTCACACCAGGTGCTCTGATTGATATCACAAAAAACATGTGGGTCAGATTGGCCAATAATGGCAGAGTGGTCAGTCACAGCGGCTTAGCACTAACCTCCCATCTTCTATGCAATTTAATTTTTATTTGTACTTTGTACTTTGTAAGTATAATGACAAAAATAAAGCACTTACAGCAGCCATGAAACCTTCAAATATACACCATATATAAAGAAGATTATATCAAGGAAACAATGAAAGTATATGGTACTGGCATTAACTATAGACATTTTGCACATTTTGTTGATTATGTACTCAAAATGTCCTGTATCTATTTTTCTTGGGCAAATGATGCTCAAGTGCCAGTTTAAGAAGATGACTATTGAAGCCAGTAGATGATAGACAGCTACTTAATTTTATTATTATGCTCATTCTGGGTGGAGTCTGCATATCCTCACCGCGTTACAGTAGGTTCTCTCCGGGTACAGCGGTTTCCTCCCACCGTCCAAAGACATGCATGTGTGTGGGAATTGGTCTATCAAATTGTCCCATTTAGAATATCCCTAGTGAATGAATGTGAGAGTGAGTGGTTGTCTGTCTGTGTCTGTTAGCCCTGCAATTAATTGACTATACTCCTGACAAGCAAAATGTATAATGTTTTTGAACATTTGTTGATATTCATAGCATTGTGCATTTAACCCCAATTTGAACTATTGCCTGTTGGTTTACATCAACAACCTTCTTTTTCCTGCACTCTACAAAAGACTACATTCCACGTGTGCTCTCTAATATGCTGTCACTCAGGGAGGCTTAGTCTAAGAAAAGCACAGCGATTGCTTAGTAACATCTGGCAGCCACGCTGGAATTTTAAGATTTAATAGTTCATTTATTGCATTCAATGATGAACATAAAGATAGGAATGGAAACTGGAGTGCGTCTGAGCATGTATGCTGTGTGTATTCAAATGAATACATAGAAAACTTGAAGGATAAAGACAGTCTGCCTGAATTATTATGCCTGTGTCTGCCCGGAACCATCTCTGGAATTGATTACTGCCTTTCGCCGGAGTTTGGAGTTAACTCTCCACAGAACAAACTGAGCTTTAATGAATAGATAATTAGATATAGACGCTATTAATATGAAAAATGAAACAAGCGGCTGGGGAAGCATAAAATAAATTGCCTCAGTGCTATAATGGATAAACTGCATGCATGAGACAAAAAAAATTGTAAAAAAAATATGTTCCCACGTGCCGCATAAGGTTCGAGTTGTCATGCATTGGATGTTGCCCGCAGACATTTTATAACAATCGCTACCAGTCAACTGAAGTGAACTCAAGTCACATAAGAAAAAAATGTGGAGTGTTAAGCTCTACAAAAGTGAAGGAGAAAACAACTTTTTCACTAGACTTTCAAGACAGATCTGCCATTTGCTGGAAATGTGCAACAGGACAGTGATAGTTTGCCACCGTAAGTATCTTGCTCCGTCTCCGAAACAAAGCTGTAAAACCAACTGTGTCTGTCAGAGCCGTATGTAAGCCATGTGTAATGGATAGGACTGTTGCAATTTACATATATGTCCAGAATAGAACATAAGGCAATAAAACAATGTCAAAGCATGTGCTAGTATTAAAAATAGATGTATATGTATTATATATAGCAGGTGACATATGTTAAGAGAAGCTAAATTTGTCTATAAAAAGCCATCTGGACATAGTTTTTAAGCTATACAATGTTATGTTCTTCATTCATAGAGCTGCTCCCCAAAAAGGGAGTAGACACCAACCAAGATGACATTAGCAGACTGTATCCAAGCAATGAATATTTTCTTCTAATTTAAACAAATAAAAGTTGATTGGTTTATAAGTGATGGCTTGAGCCAATTATGGGCTATGGGCATAATACATGCTTTAGACTAGGTTAAAATGTGCATTTATAGTTCCTTGTTAGGTAGACTTTGCACCTAATAAATTGGCCATTCTGTGGTCTTCTGCAGCTGTAGTGTGCTTCAGAGTTTCACCTTATACATTTTCAGCCTTTGATTGGCTTTGAGTACCTCTCACTTCTTTCTTTTCTTGTTTTTATCATAGTAAACCATTGCCATTGTTATATATTTAATTCCCTCAGCACTCATCATTGGAGTGTATAGTATTGTTTGGCACAGCTGCTCGTGGCATTACAAATTTCACTCACACTGCTTCTTATCGTTCACCACTGTACACCTTATCTCACTGGCTTTCAACTCTTCTAAAAGGTCACCTAGTCCCTCAGA
Organism: Hypseleotris bucephala; assembly: GCA_036025885.1. NCBI lineage: Eukaryota > Metazoa > Chordata > Actinopteri > Gobiiformes > Eleotridae > Hypseleotris > Hypseleotris bucephala. Next base: position 8,589 of record JAVQKG010205008.1, read on the forward strand.
AGACCAAAAAGAATTCTTTGTGTGTTATTTGCCCACTCTCCTTGACTTTATCTGTTGGAAGTTGAAACCTGCCTATAGGGTATCCTCTTTTCCCTTTGCATTTTTTCTCTGCTTTTAAAACCTACTTCGGGAAGCTTCTCCATCGCTGCATCTTTTCTACTTGTTGACTTTTTGTCTTGATTTGCAAAGTTGGCACAGCAGGGGCACATGTCTCTAGCTTTGCCCTGAGATTTTGTGAGGTACTGCACTTTTCATTTCTCTTTTTCTGCTGCCATCGCTCTTTCATCTCCTGCTCTTCCTGCGAATACAAAAATAACTGTCAATGACCCACGTGTGAAGCCAACTTGGCCCTCATTTCTGTTCTTTGTTGTGGATCTGATGCAATATGATGGTAAGAGCTTTTCCAGTTGAGTGGGATGCGCGGCAGATGCAACAGGAAAACAACAGCTTGCCATTGCCAGAGAGATGTCATGTGATGTGTCGCTTATTGGAGATTTATAAAAAAAAATTTGAACCCTGCTATTCCCGGAAAAGGAAACCTGCCACAGATTCGCAATAAGTTACTGTACATATGCATGCCGCTGCCAATTAAGTCAGTCAGTTGTTTTATAAAGGTAGTGAATGCACTTTGCTAAGTGTCAGTTTAGTGTAGATTGTGGAGGCAGCTATGGTTATTATATTATTCTTTGAGCTCTGGCAACATCAGCTGGCATTTTTGATCCAGAGAGCTGTTTCTCAAAGCACTCCTAATGGCATAGAAAAGCATGCCACATTCAAAACCATCTAAATCACCTTTTTCTCCCCATTGAATGATGCTTTTTTCCCCCATTCGAATGCTTACTTCGAACAGGACACTAAAGGCATTGATTTGCTGACATACTAAACCATTGTTTTTTGTCTATTTGTGTGACTAGCATGAGTGATTTATAATAACACACATTTAAATTTCTAATAATTCTTTCTCTACATACAGGACATTTTCGCCTCCAAAGATCTGGCACAGAAGGTAGGAGAATTTCAAATGCACCACACACATTCAGTTTTGGAAAATATTGAATTTTTAACATGTGTTGCCGCAGAGGTTTATAGCACAAAAAGCTGCCTTAAAGCAAGACAGTCCTGGGCTAAACCTGCACTCATTTCCCCTTTGCCTGTGTTCAAAGGCACACAATTTAGATTCAATGTTGAGTCTAAATTGGAACTAGCATGAGACAGGCTTTTTTATTTTGAGTTCATATAAAAATAAAGTCCAAAGTAAGGCAATAGTAGAGAGATGGAGGTAAAATAAAGTGAATGTTTTTGCAGAAATACAGACTGGTGTGTGGGGCATGCATGTTGGGTGTGCATTGTTGTTGTTGTTGTTGTTGTTTTGGTGTTTGAGTCACATAAAGCTAAAGCTACCCCTTCAGTTTTGGAGAATACCACTGTCCTCCTAATACATCAAAATAAGGAATGTAGACTTTAGCATAATGGTATAGTTCAACTTAAAACATGCCATGGTCTGCATTAGCTTAGCATCTTTCTATTTATTTGGGCCCTCATCATTATGTAAAGGCCTCAAATAAAGCAATTTGTGTTTCTTGTGATTTGACCTAAGATTTACAGGGACAGACACATCTGATAGGTGCAGTCAATCTTGCAAGGATGTTTTTTGCTAATGGACGCAAAGGAGAGGTAAAGGAAGCTTAGCTTTTATTCTCTCCATAAACACATTAAGTGGGAAGCAGTTAAATTAGGGGGAAATACAATGTTTTGATTTAAAAGCACTGTATTTTATATTTGAAAAAGTGTGCATTTAGCATTCTTTGCAGTCTTTGCAATCTTTTACCAAGGTTGTGTAAATACTTTTGCGTATAATTTCATTTATTCTACATCAAAAAGTCTTCAATTAAAAAGCGTTTACTTTTACTCTTGAAAATGAGTGTCTGAATCAAGTTTGAAACAGTCTTAGGTGAAGGGGAGTGAAGGTAGAAAGGGGAACATGTCCATTGTGCATTTGTGGGCTCTGTCCTTACCACAAGCCCAGGATGTTGACTGATTTACACCTTATTATGCACCAAGTCTCAGTCGGGGAGTTGGATGCTGCCTATTAATTTTGTCATTCACCTACAATGGGCATGTTCTGTTCACAAATAGGATACAAAACTCTAGATGCTTCATTATGGCGCTCCTGTGTGTGCTTACTAATGCAGCCTGGCTGCCTCCCCTGACTCCTACTGTGGAGGTTATTGCCTGGTTTGGAGCGACCTGTCACTGGGGGCACACTAGAAACAAAGTGACTTTTTTCACTCTGTTGCGACTTATAATTTGGTCAGGTTACACGGCTTACATAAAGGGGTAAAAATAGACATAAGGCTCTTGGGAATCCCTGGGTGATACAACTTGATATTAGGCAAGCAACAGCAATAGACCTGTGAGTTAATCTGATTATGATAATAAGTCATCCTAGTAAGTTTGGCTTTTGGAGCACAATCCTAAGGCTTAGTAAGAAACCAATTTTCAGACATTCATGTCATGCTGGTTCAGCTAATTCTTTGTACCCTTTCTCTGTGACATCCCTGGCTTCTCTGCTGTGCTATTTTCAGATGTTAAAGACAAATATATAGAGCTTTTCTACTGTCCATTGATGCCTCTAATGTCACACAGACATCAACACATTATTTTTTATTCTGCAAACAACAAAGAGCGGTACAGTGTGCTCTTTTACAACTGTTACAGTTGGTAAATTTCTGATTAGATGCATAGAATAGTGGTACAATTTTTATTAGGCTAAACGCTGTATAAAACCTGTCCTAATGCATGTCGTGTCACATACTAGTTCTGTAGACAATTTTTAAAATGAATTTAAGCTGGTTCTTAATAGATATACAGATATAGATGAGGTGGCAGACCTTGACCTAAGAACTGAGAGAAAATGGCATTTTAATCTGTCAGTGTATGTCTTGAACTATTAAATAAGGACGATTAAAATGGCCCATCAAGAAATAACATTTTCTTTTTATTTCAAGAGTGTCATATATAGAAAAGGAGGTTCTCCTTTACTTTCAATAAATAAAGTGCAATATAGGCTATACCTTTCGGCATCAACACAGTTTATAGACAGGAGTGGGAAGAGACTGCTTTGATTTGAAGTGGAATTACTACATCAGAGCAGAGTTATGATGGACCTTGGAAAAAGTGACTCATCACAGTCAGCTTCTTGTGCCAGCTATTGATGAATATGCTTCTCATGAGAGGACTTGAGCTGCATATTCTCAGACTGTATCCTTGGTTAATAAGTGGATCTGCAAACTTCCTGGTTCTATAAAACACCGGGTGGGCCAATCTGCTTTAATTACGCGCCCCTCCATACTAACCACGCATCAGTTATGAGTAAGTGCTTACTTGTGTGTGTACGTAGCAGCTGGCCGCCTCGCTCCTGTGCTTGGGGAATCAGACATTCCTATTGATCTCCATCTCTCATGGGAGCAGCGTTCACGTTAAGCTGCTGCAACTCCTTTAGCTTCAATTGTAGCTGCTGCTTGCACGCATTCTCCATTTTACTTTTGTTAACAGTGCCACCACCTGGACATCGCTTAAATTGCAGTCACTCAGCAGCCACGGCACACGCTCATGCTGATATTTTTATGGTGCAGTGATTTTAATACTTTTGTGCGTTCATTTTTTAGTGTGCAGGTTGTTTATTCCCGAATAAGGAGGAGAATGTAAGGATCAATGATCTTTACTACTTTTGTAGCCATGAAACGCAGACATTAATATATTTTTGTGTGGTTGTGTTGCAGGTTGTAAATCTCGGTGGTATCACTGAATTAAAAGGGGAAAAAGGCGACCGGGTGAGTGCTAAAGACATGAAAGCAATGCAAACAAAATGAGTTTTACGGCCACACGTGTCCTTTTTGTAAAGCTAATATCAGAGGAATGTATGATGTCATCACGAGTCCAGGCAAGCAGTCCTCAACCAACTGATCATTATCCACATTAGCACACACTGATGTAATATGTCTTCTTTTAATATGGAGAGTGTATTAAGATGTAGTAGTACATGAAATTATCATCATTTTGTTTATGCACAGCAGAGGAGTGGTGTGTTACTAGCTCATTACTGCTTCATTATTATTACAGATAACTTTTCTGTGAAGGTTCATTCTTTTATCCAGGTAGTCAATCTTCTTCAACTTTGATTACAGATAACATAGCCTAGTGCTACATCTTGCCATCCTTTTATCTTCCCACACTTTTTTAGAGCATGTTAAAAGTCCAAAAATAATTTTCGT
>JAVQKG010205045.1:0-10555 GCA_036025885.1 Hypseleotris bucephala
GAAATTGCATATTGGGTTTTGTCAAATGTATCAGTAGTCAATAATAGCAATAACAGCTGGTGCAATGCGTATTTTATTGTGCAATCTTAGTAGATGATTTGACAGTATTAGACAAAGATGAAGAGAAGCAGGTGATTATAAGTATGTTCATGATGTCTAATATATTAAATAGTTTCATATTCAGCAGAAAATATGCCATTGTAATACAGCACCTTGCAGTTTTGTCACTTTTAGCTTTTGTCATATAATTTTTACAGAAGTCCAAATAAAACTAAATACGTTAACTATGGAAATAAAGCGAGTGTATAATAAGCCTTCTCAGACAGTCCCTCACTGAGGTTGTGTGACAGCTACAGGAGTCAGTGTAATGTAGATCCTATCTTCTCTACACTGTTAATCACATTACAGGTAAGAAGGGCTTTTCCTGTGGAAGAATGTTCTATTAAAAATCACATGAAGAATCACATGTCTGTCAGAACATGTTTGTAGAATCTACTGATGGAAAAATATGATAAAAGCCTCACTTAAAACATAAAAACATGTTCAAGAAAAATATAAATCTCTTTGTAAGTTGTGTCCACTAAAGATATTTGGTGACTTTTGAAGTATACTAGCCTTTTAGACCACTGACTAAAAATCTAATCTCAAGCTCTGTTTACCAGTATGAGAGAATATAACAGTGAAAGGCCAATAGGTGGAGCCAGATTACTGCTTCAGATGTAGAAGAGGCAGTAGAGTCTTGCAGTGAACAGTGAACCGGAGTGAAATCACACAACACTGCTGGTGTCCTACCACAGCTTGAGTGCTACATCTAAGTGCAGCAGGAGTGGGAACGGCCCTCATTATTTTTTCATGTGTCAAAATGCTGCTAATTAGGATTATAACAAACTGATGATGGAGGGGAAACTTGCTTATGACAGTCTTTTTTAACAATATACTGTACAAACTACTCTAATTAAGAAGAATTTACATTTTTCAAGCTTGTAGAAATTCTATAGCTTAGTGGTGGAAGAGATAAAAATATATTGTCATTTTTATAAAGCCAACATCACAATATCTATTTTATCATTACACAATAACAGTGGCATACATTTTTGTCTTTTTAGATGAAGCAACATTAATTGGATAATATTTTGTAATCCCAGCACCAGGAAAATCAGGGTCAGTTGTCCCATTGAGGCTGCTTTAGTTTTTGAGTTTGGCCCTTTAGACCCTTTAAAGTGTTTGTCATATAGCGTTCAATATTCTGGAATAAAGGCGACTAGATGCAAAAGTGAGTTAACTTTGCAAAAAAGCAGTTTTTGTGGTGAGGGGTTGAATCATTCTGAGCATACAATGAAAAAAAAAAATTGGGGCGTCAACAGGGGGTGGACCTCGATTCTCATTTGATTAATAGGAATAGATCAAATGTCATATTGAATTCCATTTTGATATTAATTAATTGGTTTATCTAAAATGCAACACAAAATTTATTATTTTTTTTCTATTTTTTTTGAGGGCTCCTCCATGAAGGGGCCCTGGGGAAAGAGTACCCTACACCCCCAGATGCCCCTGTTTCTGAATTGCACCTTTCATTTCTAAAACAATTAGTGAGAAAAGTTTAGCAACTTACAACTGCATTTTCTCATTAATTGAGAAAAGGTCCTGTGTTGTCATTTCATTCAAAGTGTGGGAACCTTGATGATTTCTTTCAGAAGACAAAATGATGTCACCCACATAACAATGAATTATTCAACATATGAGCAACCAGTCTAGCTTATGGTCACAAAAGCTTCTCTGTGGGATTGTTATTGTATTAATTATTGGTCACATATGGGTGGAGGAGGGCTGTAGGGGTGCAACCTGTAGCTTGAATGAGACCAGATGATGGCACATACATCTCTGAGGGACTGAGGGGGCGAGGCAGGAATACTTATCCCAGTGTGGGTCCAAGAAGGTGTGGCTGCAACAGGAGGGACAGACAGCTGGGAAGACATGGCTCCATTTTCTGATGACAGGATAGAGAGGATAGGTATGAGAAGCGCTTGAGGTTATATGCTGCACAGGTTTTGAAAAAAAATATCTAATTGTGATTTTTATGAGAACTATTATCAAAAATTCAGTTCACAGCACATTTTAAACCTGTCTGGAAACATTAACGCTTTTCCCAAGAATCACATGCCTTTCAGAACATGTCTGTAGTGGTTAAACCTACCAAGTAAGCAGGTACCAGGTGCTTGGATTTTTTTTTCTTTTATGACAAAGGATGATTCCCATTTTGCTAAGCCAATCCATTGTTGACATCAGGGCAAATATTTTATCTTGCAAAGTGTTGGATTCTTAACAGATTTAAAAGTTGGTTAAAAAAAAGAAATGTTATTGATAGCAGTTTGATTGGTGAAAGTGAAAGTTAGTTAAAAAATGCCAAAGCATTTTTCACTGCACTATTTATCGTCACATTTTTTTCTAACACCGCGCAGCCCTTGTTAAGTGTGTAATTATAAGAACACAGCATCATTATTCCCGCTCCTAAATTGGATTAAATACATCTCATAAGTGTATTTTAAGTATCAAAATAGCAGCTCTCATTACCTTTGAATGGGCTGGTTATTAGTGGCAACTTCGCTGAAAGCCCCCTCTACAAAAGACATGAAATACAAAGGAGATAGAAGTGAGCGAAGTAGACTTTTGATGTAGGGTTTAAGGTCAGGATTGGCTGAAGCGCAACAGCTATGACGTAGCCATACAAGGAACTGCTAAATTAGTAAATTAATTTATTAAATTATCGCTATGCTGATTTTTTTGTAAAACTATAGCAGCATACATTACGTTTCTCAGCGTCCTCATGTCGCTAATACGTTTTGCTAAAAGGCTTGTTGTTGTCGACAAAGCTAACGGACCGCCCACTCACGACTCACGGATTTTTGTGAGTTTGGAAAACCACAAATCTCGTGAGAATCCAGCTTGCAGCACAAGGAGTTAGGAGTGTTTAGATTTGCAATATTATTTTTCCATACTAACTGTTAAACTTCTTTTTACATACATTTTGGTTTGTTCAGAGGATGTTATATTGCCTAAAAAAATTGCAGCCTTTGTAGTTTTTTAAACTCATGAAAATCCATCTAGTACCGCTCCCTTCAATCCGTTTGACTTGTAGTGCTTTTGCCAGGTTACTACTGACCACTAATTGGTATGTTTTAGAGATGAACTAAGACTGGTGCCCATCCAAGCCTACAGATTCATAATACATGTAGGGTTCTTCAAAAATTGACAAGTGGTGGACAGAATGCTAATGCAGTCTGAATAATGAATGGAGGCTTTCCGAGAGTAGCGTTTTGTGGTGAGGTTACATTTAATAAGAGCCCTTTTTTTTGGCTGCGGCGCGCACACACCTGCCCACACATTAAGTAAATGTCAGCGTGCCTTTATCTGTAATTAATGACGTCTGACTGGTGCGTTTTGCCTTGTTTGCAGAGAAAAGGGGGAAGCGTGACTCACCTGTCTGTCTGCACATCCAACGCACACTAGAGACACACAACACACACAAGAGCCGAAATGGAGGACCCGCTTTAACACGCACGCTAACTGTGGACCGGGACGAGGAAGACTAGCATCCAGCTTCATGAGTTCATCCCACAGCTCAGGTAAGGGTCTGGAAGGTGCGGAGTTTGTCCACAGTTACATGCTGAGTTGCAAATGTTTTATGTACTATGTCTGAGAATTTCATCACAAAATATAAAATACAAAATATTGACGGACAACACTTGAGGCAAGGTAGGTAAAGTTACTTTTCCACCAACTGAGACATTGTTGCTCCAAATATGCATTGCGATGAACCCAAATCAAGGTTAGTGAAGTAGTTAGTTCCCCAGTCTTTAATGCATGAGGTGTAGATTTGATGGAGTTAAAAATACAGTCAGTTCCAAGTCCTAATAAAAATACAGGGTGGAAAAAAATCTTGTGATGACTTCTGGATGACTTCTAAAGAGTGGCTAAGGGGACTGGCAGCTCCAAATGGTATGAATGTGGTTATGTCACTGGACCATAGGTGTGGTATGGCTGCCATGTCTTCGTCAGCCTGCCCCAGGGCAGCTGTGGCTACAATGCTTACCACCCCCTGCGTGTGGCTGTGAATGAATGAATGAAAGGTAGACAGTTATAATGTTTTAAATGTTGTCCTTTGCTGAGTAAAACGCTTTTATGAAGGCATTCTTTGACTGTTGGCTTGGCTCATGTTGATTATTTCAGTAGTAGTATTATACACATTGTGTTGTAAAATACTTGTGAACCGGTGCTGAACTAGTGTTACTACAGTATATGGCCACATGGAAGTAAAAAGTGAATCTGCGTGGAATATATCAAAGGACAATCTGCTTACTAATTGTTAAAACTGAGTCATTTTGGCATGAGATAGAGTGGATTGCTAATTTGCTTTTGTCATTACTTTTTAGTAAAAAACAAAGTGAAAGTCAGTGTTGATTCACAGTGCCAGGAATATTATTGTTCTTCATGACCGTCATTGTCATCTGTCTATTTCAAAAGGCTATTGTTTGACACAAATAGAACTTATTGTGTTTTCATATAGGTTTCTTAGTTTAGACTTAGCTAATTTTCTGAATTAATTTAGTCCATAATATTTCTTGTTGCATCATTCTGCTGTTGAACACAGACAATTCTTATGACACATTTCCACTTCCGTGTTGACAGCTAGGAACAAAGATCTGTTGATTAGCACATTTCAAGTTTTTTGACAGTTTTCAGAAAGTCATTAAAATGTGTGTGGTTAAGTTGGGTCACTTACCGAGCCTGTAATAAAAGAACAACTAAATGACATAACAACCTGAAGCCATCGCTCAAAACAAGAACCAACTTTAGATCACTACTGTTAGTACGGAAGCCCTAAGAGGACATAGAACTTCTATTATCTATTCAATAAAGAATAAACACTGGCTATTGTGCCATTTTACAGTCAAGAGTTTATATTTATTCTCAAAACAGCAAGGCAGCTCAAACAAAGTAGGATAAAGTCATTTTTCTGCAATAAACATTCTACTTTACACAGATTTTACAAACACAAGACAAAAACTAACTACTTTATTGAATCGGCAGGAGTTCTCAATTCACCCATTTTGAAAAAAAAAAAAAAACTACTTTACATGAGGAAATTCCACTAAACCATTTACGGATGCATTGAGGAAATAAGCTGTCCTAAGTTTAACTTAACTGTTAAAATTCCCTCTTGGGGCAGTTGTTTTGAATTAGCCATATCTATAACGGTGATACAGGCATAAGATTATTTTAATACAGAGATCTATGTTTTTTGTATCTGTCCCTATTAAACAAGAAATAAAATAAATGAATCCAAAATCATGACCTAAGCAAAAGAAAAATCCTTATATAACATTTTGCCACATTGCCCATACCTGTACCTTGAGTTAATGGCTCCCATGGGTGCTCGCCCTGGACACCTGTAAAGCCTCCTCGGGTCATTCTCCTGGCAGACACACCCCCCTCAGGCCCCGGGGTGACGGCTCCACTCACCGCCTCGGTCGTCATGGATACAGATATAGCACATAGCGCACACACTGGCACACACAGCACCGCAGCTCCTGGTGTTGATGCGCCTCGAATAGAAACGCAGGGATGAGTCATCGGGCTGCGGCACACACACACATACACACACCTTTAACAGATGTGCTCAGTTTGTGTGTGTGGCACCTGGTCACTCTCACCTTCTCGGGTTTGCTTTGACACCAGGGATCAGAGAAGTCAAAACAACAAATCGTCAAGCATTGTGTTTACATGCAGGTATACTCCGGATATGTTGCAAGCTCCATTAAGCTCTCATAGCTGGAATAGGCTACTCGCCTGCAAGTGGGGGTGGGAGATATGGTAAAAATAAAACATCATAATTTTAGTGTGCCAAAATTACAATTTTGATATCACAATTTTTGTTGACTTTGTAATTTTGTCTAACCTACCAGACTTCTGCTATCATGGTCTTCCTAAAACCTTTTTCACCACAGATTCCATGTACATCTCATCCCATGTTTATCCCAATACTTAATGTTATTTATTTTCGTTTTTGATGATATGAACACTGCCATTGTTACAGTAAAATGATGGGGAAGAGCAGATCATAAATAATTTCACTGTAGCACTTTGTAGCACATATTTCTATTTTGCACACCTTTACCTGCAAGATAGTGGCATCTAACCGTATGTTGCATACTTTTCTCGATGTCTGTTGAGTTGCTGTGAGTCATAGTGAGGTATCCCTGGAGCTGGAGGACACTGAGCTGTTTACATGAGAGCTGAGGATGAGGAAGGTGATGAGGAGGAGGTGGGATGAAGACATGAGAGTGATGGCAAAGCAAAGAGATGCAATTTAGTTATTAGGATGAAATTATAAACAGGGTGAGCAAAATGCTAAAACTGTAATATCATGATTTTTATTATGATTTTCAGAACAAATCCAATCCAATGATGACCATAATCAAATTGTTAAAGTGAAAGTGAAGAGCAAAGCATAAATAAATGCACTGTATCACGATTCAGCGAGAGTAGCTTGATCTTTTTAACTTCATATCACAATTAGATTTTTATGGCCAAATCGATTTCATTATTGTCTGATCACAAAAAAATTTAAATAAACTGTTTAAATATGTCAGTCATAAACGTGTCAATGAAACAATCTATTTAGTTCTATTGCATTTTGTCTTGCTTTAGTATTTCTTATAGCGTTTAACAGAGTACTAAAATGCACCTATGATTGTTTTTATGTTTTGTTTCTTGAGTCGACTAATTGTCATTTCTAAACTTTCTTGTTTGCATGGCGTCACTCAACATAACCAAAGCAAGGAAGTATTTTTTTAACAATAATGACTTTACAAACTTCAATCTCTTTTTGTGAAGATTCAAACCACTTGACATAATGTGCAGATATCTCAACATCGTCCTTTTAAAACATCGTCCTTATCGCTCTGTTTTTTGCTCAGAACTGAAGTCAATGGAACAAACAAAGCCTATAAATAGCAGCCAGCACTTTCAATTAATAATATGCGTACTGACAGTGAAGTGAGTGCTGCCGCTTCTTCTGCTTGAAAAAAAAGGCTTTTCTGTGGTTTTCCGCGGGCAGTACCACCTTACAAAGTACAAGACGACTCTTTTAGATGGACTTAAATATGAATGTAGATTTATTTTAGGCTTATTTTAAGTGCTCAACTGCAATATTTGGCTCTGCTATTTGTAGGACCTCTATAATGTCACATTGGAGGTACATAAAACTGTGAGTCCAGTAATAATATTTGTGTCTTTAAATATTACATTTTTTTCACATACAAAGTAAGCACTGACTTGTAAAACCTCACATATTTTAATATTTTTACATATAGCCATGTTGAAACTGACCTTGTTTGTTTGCACACATGGTTGGAGGTTCTTTGTCAAAAACATCTTGCTTATCTAGCTTGCTGTATGTAATTGTTATATTGTGAACTAAATTTAAGTCTAAACTGAAACGTGTCAGAACTGTAGGATATATATTACAAGTATTATAATGCCAGTGATGTTCATATACATCTATTTTTAATCATATTTGAATCTATTCAATTTAGACTTTTCACTACAAATGTCTTTTGAGTATTCAGAATTCAATCTAAGAAGTCCGGCTTTTGAAATTATTCTCAGAATTCAGATTTTAGTCTCAGTGCTGACTTCAAGGATTTCCTTTGTAATATTTTTCTTAGAAAGGTTTTTGTTTTCTTTAGACCTTTTATATTTTGGACTAATTTATTCCTTTCATATTACTGGGCTGATTTTTGATGCCTATTAAGACATTGAACAAAGGTGAGTGCCATGGTCTTTTATTCATTTTCAATCAAAGTCCAGTGATGATTATGTAACCAATGACAGGTCTCATTAATTCAAGCATCTGCCGCCATAAGCCGCCATCGTCCCACGTCACCACGGTGCTTCAGCAGACGGGTCAAGGTAACTGCTGGGGTCGCCATAGTTACCAGGGTTAAAGAGTTCACTGACTCCTCCCCTCTCTGATGATGACAAGATGGACATAGAGGTGTATTATTTTGACCCCACAACACACCCCAACAGCGTCTTACTTCCCATGGACAGGTGAAGAATTCACAGCGACATGACAACCCCCCACCGACAACACTGGCTGGAGGCTTACCGCTCTACTCGCGCTATTTTTAACCAGCGGCTCCTCCTACTCCCTGCCAGGCTATTTTCAGCTCCAAGTACCCCCCTCCACCCCTCACACCCCACACACACCCCACCACCATCTCTCGCTCTGTTAGTAAATGTCTTTTTCTATAGCAGAAAAAACTGCAGCATGAAGCAAGGATCAAAGCTTGTATATAAGGACTCCCCTTGCCTTTCTCTTCACTTCCTCTCTAGTCGCTGATCCACTTTCCCTCCCTCCTCTCTCTCAAACACACTCTCTCTCTTTCTCTCTATCGTTCATTCACACTCACAGACACTCAATATTAGCCCTAGCCTGACCGGCAGCTGTTTCAGCAGCTCTCCTCTTTTTCACCTTCCTACCCTCCTTACAGCATTTCTTTTTTTGTTTTTGATTCCAACTTCTCTCCCTTTTCGCTTTATTCCCTCTGCTCACTCTCTCTCTCTTCTGTCATTCTCTCAGCGCTTGGTTCTAATTTTGGAAGCATGGAACCTCGGGGAGCGCACTCCCAAAGCTATTTACGTCCTCGCCTCCCTTCCTCCTCGTCTTCTGTGCTGGTTGTAGTCAGACAGGAGGAGATCTGCGTGAGGAGGCTTTGATGCACCGCGCGGGGAATTCTCCTTCTGTTTGTGTTTGGGACGTGGAAGCAGCTGCAGCCTCTCCGGTTTCTCCACTGGACTGAAGCGACTGAAGGAGTTTAGGAACTGATGCTGCCAGTGCAACCGTCAAGCATCTATCTCTGTATGGGCACGGTCAACTGCTTTTATGACTAGGACCTTTTCATATTTTTTCAGCCTATACCTGCAACATACGTTTAGACATTGTCATTGGAAGACTCGGACTCTGGCTGAGGCTGTCTGGAAACACGTTATTTCTCAATTCTCTGAGAACCACTGAGGATCTGTTGAAGATTGAAGATTTGAAATTAGAAAAAGCAGATTTTGTTCCAACTGTTACAAGACTAGTCATCACAACACAAGCTGGACAGTCAAACAAGCTTGGACCCAAAGGCACATACTTCTGAAAGCACAGCGCCAGACGACAGATCTGTCTGTAAAGTTGATTTTGAACCTGACTTTTGTAAAAGTACGGCACAGAAATAATATTTCAATGACAGACATTTGCAGTGTCTCTTGAGAAAGTGAACCATGTTGACATCTGGGGCGACACACTGACTGGTGTTTAGGACCGAGCAGCCTCTGGTCTTGGCATGCTGTTGCATCCCCCTGTGTCAGGACTGTGCGCCATGTTGCAGACCATCTATGAGACAGAGTCTTGCTTTTCCACGTCCGGAGCGGATACCAGCCACCAGCCGCTGGAGCTCCTGAGAAACAGCGGCAGGGGCTCCGGCAGCGCCATGCCCACGACCGGTGAGTCATCTCTGGGAGAGGTGAGGTGGGAGGGAAACACAGCTCTTCAGCTGGACCCTGCCATTTGATCATTTTGTATTCCGTGCACACGTTAAAGACAGTTTTGTGCTTGGTCCTCAGAGATGTGTCCTACAAAGTAGAGTTTGATTTAGTAGGTTTACAGGAACAGCCTTAGCATCAGAATGGCTCTTTAATGATGAGATGTTCAGATTGCTGTCTGTTTCAGTATTTGTTGTTTCAAATACTGTTTATGAAGCATCTGTGCTTTTTGAGTTCCCATCAGCCTAAGTATAGTTTATTTTTCGGATTCTTAGTTTCTATGCAAGTATCTTTCATAATTTATTGAATTTAGTTTTTTTTTTTTTTTTTAGATTTTATAATGTGGTAAATGGGTTGCAGTTATACAAGTTACAAAAGTATCTTTTGGTTTGTCTTAGGCTGTGCACTATGCCCTCATCAGTGAAGAGTAAATTGTATTCTATTCAATTCAATTTTGCTCACACAATGTATGGTGAATCTTTATTTTAGCATTAGATTTTTGAGAGAGACTTCACTATTATGACTGCAGCCTCATGTAGTTGATATTTTAGGTGAGCCAGGTTCTGGAGGATGTAAAATCGCTGCAATCTTCTTTCGAGCTGCAGTTAAACTATTGGCTCAGTCAGACCCAGGTCAGTGGAGTGCATTTAGACTGGACTAGCCCAGAGTCTTATGGCCGGGACAAGTCTGTCAAGTCATGTTTGCAACCATCCACATTTATCCCTTTTACAGTATTATTCGCACCTTTAATCTTTGACTTTCGTTTGTGAAAGTTCAGTTTCTTAACCGTTTAACTTAACAATGATTGGATTGATTATATTGTAATACGTTTGCAGCACCTCTATACTTTATAGGTGGTTTAGAGGTGGTACTAATTATTGCAGTCATTATATTGTTTTTTTATCATATGCGTCATGATATTGTCATCATGTCATTTGTTAAAATGTAAGTCCATGCAGTCCCT
>JAVQKG010205066.1:0-10841 GCA_036025885.1 Hypseleotris bucephala
ATTTATAATTTTTTCGATTTCACCCAAAAAAGGCAACAAAAGTAACTTAGGAAACTTTATGAAAGTTTCAAGATGACCTTAGTCACAGTGTAAATAAAATGTATACATAAAGTGGAAAATCTGCCATATAAGTCAGGTTAAAAATGACCGTCAGAAAAAGTCATTTTACTCCATTGTACATAATCAAGCAACACATGAGGCTATTTGTATAAACATAGACAACTATTAAATTAATCTTTTTATGTGAAATCATCCTCTTGCGTCATATGTATTCGTTTGTCTCAGTTTTTTGTTTCCTAAAAGACTTTTAAAGACTGAAAAAAAATGTAAAAAGTATTGATATTCACGCAAATTATTTGCTTACGCCTCATTATGAGCATTTTTCTCAGTTCAAAATAAAACTACAGAGGCGAAGATAAAACTTTTGGTAACTCAGCCAGAGACATTTTCTGTGAACTTATGACCACAACTGGGAAAAATACTGTGTTTAAATCCTCAATGCCATGGATCTTCTTAAAAGTGGTCCAAAGACTGGTCTCAAAATTTGCTGTTTGCTGTCACAGTTCGCTACAGTCATGGGTGTCCAGCAAAGTACAACCCGTACAATCACTTATCCCTTATACAACTGGTCAACTTAATAAAAAAAGAAAAGAAATAACAAACCAACCATTTGGATCCAAAGAACCATTTTTTGTTGAAAGCTGCAACCAAAACTATTAGCCTATTATTAAAATACCAGCTTATCTTAACAGTGACTAAACAGAACATTTGTTTTCCACTGCTGGCACTGTTTATTCAAGCTTTGATGTCAAATTGCTTATAAAAATTAAAGGAGAACAAGTGTATTTGTCTATACTATTTGCACATGTACAGTAAGTGATGACAGTGAAGCAGGTATAGCAATACATCTGACTCCAAACCCCTGTGATACTTAATAAACCTCTTGTTGTCAAAAACTGCAAGGCCACTGTACTAACACTCAGTACAACACAGTGGCTTAGTGGCTTATCTGAGCAACTTCGGTAAATGGAAAATATGCATAAAAATTAACTTGTGCTGTCCAGTTTTCTCTCTCTCTTTTTTTTTTTTTTGTCAAGAAAGGTCCTGTCAGAGCAGACATTTTGTGATGATAAAGGTCAGCTCTCTCCTGGCTGTGAGCTTTACTTTGGGCAATCAGTGAAGGAGAGTAGGAGATGGAAGAGCATGTCATAATGACGGCACATGCCAGAGAGGACTCCTAAAATGAGTTATCCCTTCCCTGGTGATGTGTGATTTTTGGAATCCTTTCCGAACAGAAAATCAATGTGAGAAGGAAATGTACAAATGATGCCACATGTACACGGATGAGTCATCTGGGCTAGAATGAGGGAAAAGCATGCATTTTGTCAGCTTGCAAACCAAAAGCATTTTAAGGATAAGCAACCAAAAAAGGTGTGGAATGACAATAATTACAGCATAACAATAAACAGGAAGCATTTGTTGTCTACAGAGATAAGTTGTGATTTGTTTCTTCGTCTTGTACCGACAAAAAACCCCAGATGGTTCAGGTTGCTCATGCATAGTCATAGTTGTGACAAAATGTTTTGAAGGCACATATTAATTGTACTGATCTTCTTTCCTTTAAACTTTCCCCCTACAAAATCAGTTGCCCATCAATTTGGCACATAGGCTTTTGCACTTGCTCATAACCCCCTGGTCTTTACTTTTACGTTTGCACTGCTGTTGGTTCAGGCTGGCCATTTTACTTTGGCTGACATCAAATTATCCCAATGAAAAGATTGGTGAAATGCAAAGTCTACCGGCTTTCAAATTGAATTTCAAACTATTCTATACATTTTTTTTTTACATTTTGAGCTTTGTGACTCAATATATATCCCTAAACTAAGATCCTAGTTTGAACGTTGTCATTGCAACGCAGGGCATTGGTAACAACAACAATAACAACATCCATCCTTGTCATATCAGGTCTGGTGAATGAAAGAAGCACTCTGGGCCAGCTCCTGTTAATTACTATGGCAATTATTGTAAGCTGTCACAGTACTTAAGCAACAGGGTGGACCGTGTGTGCTCCAGAGCGTAATCCCCTGCAAATGACAAGATAAAAGAGGCAGAGAGAGACCAGTGCTTCAAAAGAAACCAGGAGATAATATTCCCAGCAGGGACATTTTTAGGGACAGAGCGGGCAAATGAGAAGCTGAAGTGAAAAGAATTGATTCCCTGTGCATTACTGTTGAATTAAAAGACCTGGCTTGACTTGGAAGATTAATAATGAGAGAAATAAATGCATAGATTCTTTATATGTTCGATGTGCATGTTTTTATAATTCATATTGTTCACACAAGGCTAGAGGTCAAGACACTAAGCACTGGCAAAAAACAAACATTATAGTCTTAGTGGATTCTTTACCATTGTGGATGAAGAGGTGCAGCATTAACCTCTAACCTCTGTAATATTGTAGGTTATCGATGCAGTGCCTCATCCCATTGAATTGCCCCCCAGTTCCTTTGAGAGACTGTGACAATGTCTAATTCTCATAGTTTAGTTTGTGGTAGAAATACTTAACACAGCTCATTGGCAAGTGGTTGGATTCCTGGAGTGAAATGGTTTAAACATGCACTATAGGCTAAATCTGCCAGTTAGCTAAATCATGTCAAAAATACTGACGCAACATCTAGATAAGGTTCCTCCGGTGGTGTGTGGTCCACGCCTGCTCTTGGAGGTTACCACATAGGCATTAAATGAAGGGGAAAAATTATCCGACAAGAAACCTTAGTCACATGAGTTACCATTACGCAAAAATAGACAGCTGCTTAGTGCCTCAAGCTTCCAGGGCCCCAAAAGTTATTAAATAAACATGTCTTGGAAATGATTATAACTTAATTTAGTAAAATAGCATTACAAAGTCAATACACTTCACAAGTTTTCATATTTCTATGTAGGGTTAAGCCATGTGGTTGCTCTCGACTGACAAATCATGTGAATTTTCAGGTAGGACTTAAAAAACACATAGGCCCCCTGCCCATGTTTGCCTTGAGCCCCTTGAGTCCCTGCTTAATCCGCCACTGAGTCATAGACAAACTATCTGGCCTGGGTTATGAAATAAAATAGAAGTTGAACAAGGTGGTAACTGGTTTTCACAAGAGAAAATATTGTGTGACTGGATCAATTTGTGGGGCACTGAGAGACAAAAGAACACACAAGGTCACAGTTAAAAACAAATTATTTGAGCCCCATGAGGTATTTTAACACACTTTTTAAGCATAGACCTTAACTTTTTAAACTATAGACCCTGTTTGAGTGAAATTCTGATCAATCCCTAATGCAGATTAAAAGGGAGCAATCTTATGCATATTGAAATGATGGTTAATTTGAATGCAAGCTAAGATATCTGGTAAAGCCTCACATGAATATAAATACAGTGATGGAAGTAAATGGGTGACACAGATTTTGATTCACCCTTTTCCTCCGCCAAAGACACACACTGACAGTACCCTTCTCAAAATCTCAAACCATTTCAATTGATTTTCTTTCATGACATGGTGACTCTTATTTTATAGAGGTGTGAACATGGGTAACATTTGGCTGTATGGGCGAGGTACAGTGATACAGAGACTACGCAGCTTGGAGCTTTTGAAAAATTTAACAAGTCAAAATAGTGTCGGTCAGTGGCACGCCCACGGCATTTCAATGAGCTGGAGCATCAGGTAAATGCCAGCAGCAGCTTTCTCATAAAGGGCTCTGCCAATATGGGGCTGTGAAAACATTCAAATATGGCTCTGAAATTAATTGTAGCATTTGAGATCTACACCACAGAGAATGGGTAAGGTGATGTCCACACGTGCTGGGGTAGTTCTGTTATGTTCAAACGGTATTTAGTCTTGTCAAATGTTAGCTTAACATTTTGAGCATGACATGTACTTTTTATTGTTTATTGTACTTTTAAGGCACTTACTGCAAATCCATAACAAAGCACTTGCGTAAATGGCCTGTCATCATAGGATGTTGTGTCAGTCAGTTCCTAGAATTTATGTAAAACTTTGCAGACATTCCTAAATGCCAATTAACAAAAATAAAAATAAAATAGCACAAGCACTTCTTACATTTTATACAGCCTAAAATAGCAAGCCTAATTTTCATAATTTGATTTCATTAGTGCGATTTAATGTTCTTTAAAAAGGGAATGCCCGTTTTAGACCTAAGGAACATCCTCATTGTCCAGCATTGTATTAATTCAAGACATTCATAGAAGACTGTGGATTACAAAACACCCATGAGAAAGTGCAAGGTGCTCAATAAATTGTCAGCAGAGTTTCTTAAGTCGCTGAATACTGAATAATAATATCAAAACAATCTTTAGGAAGATTCAGAATGTATTTATCTATCAGAGATGATATACTGTCCGTTTGTTTCCTAGAAATCTTGTTGCACTTAAACAACCTCATCCTTCACTTATATTACAGGCCTGTCTTTCTATCCTTACATATAATGCAATGTGTGAAAGTTCCTCCTTGTATTTCTGCAATTCATACAGTAGCATCAGATACAGCATGTACTCCAGCCTGGCATCAGAACACAAACACTTGATAATGGAGAGTCGCAGGAGGCCGCAGTGTAATCTGCAACACTAGAGGCTCCATGCACCTTCTGTGGCACAGTTTTGGGATGCAGTAGTTGTTGTCAAAACCCATGCATAATATTTAGTTGTAGACTGTTTGTTCTGCTCATGCTTTATATTAGCCCACTTGTTAATACTTTTGTGTATGCTTTCTTTATGTCTTATTTATTTGTCACAGATTTCTTCCATGGAGCTCCACATACAGTTTTGGTGATTGTTGTCACACAGAAAGAAAAATGGACATTATCATGGTGGCTCTACCAAGTTAAGCTGCAATAAACTAATTATTTTATAGACTTGGTGTGACCTGACCTGAGATTTTCAGGGAAACTGAATTGGAACTTTCATTTCATCAATAGATGCAAAGGGGGAGGAAAGAAAGTTTCATTCACCCTGCAACAACACATCACATACTCTAAGCATATAGTTGTATAGTGCCACTTTGATAATGTTCAGTTGAACAAGAACAAATTTAGAACCCACCTGAGTGGTAAATGCATTACACATTTTACACACTACAGAACAGCATCCACTTACATCTGTAGGTCAGTAGAGTACTGGTGTATGTATTAGTTTCCATGACGACATGATCGACGTCCCAGCTCTTTTATTGCATATTTCAATGAATGACATTAGACTGTAATGACCATTTCATTTTCATATCCTTTTAGGCAGCTGCATCGATAATGCACTTCCTTTTACCATCCAAAAGACATGAACATTAGCAGAGAGGAAACTAAGAGTCAATATCTGTATTAGTGCAGCACAGTGAGAGAAAGGTGAATGATTAGTTGTTGCTGTGCATCTTCAACATCTACTAGACACTGGGAGATGTAATATCATATTTAAGAGTCAAATACAGGCCTATTAGCTCCAGCAATAAGGGGTAATTGAGATGCAAGGGATTTGAGGCTCAGTGAGTATTTATCCCTGAACTAGAAAATCCATTCTTGCAAAAGATGGCAAATGATGCTCTCTGGTTCATTCTAGTTTGTAGTTTTTCCCTGAGAGCCTTTATAAGCACGGATAGTCTAAACTTAAAACTAGGCAAATGTAGCCTTAACTGTGACAGCCTTAAGTTCTGTCAGTGGGTATTCAAGCTGTTTTTCAGTCTATTAATCTGGCTTTTCAGGCTCCTTTATCTTGCAGGGCTTTTTTTGTCAGCAGAGCAACACGCATAGCAGACATGTATGCAGTACACAATACACTTTCAGTGGTGAAGTAGTAGAAAGTTGTCATCAGACTTTGTCTGATACACAACAGTGTAACAGTGTTTTAAAATGTTTACAAACATAAACTCTAAAACTCTTAAAAAGACAATAGGCCAAATAACACTGACACAGAAATTGCTTGGCTCAGAACAACATTTGTCACAGCTCAGACAATAGCAGCATTCATGTTGCATGCTCAAATTGTGATGCATCATGCAGCTCTAATCTTTATAAACAACCAAAATAATTCAGACCAAATGGTAGTGTTTCATCCTCCATTGGAAACACTGGCCTGGTGTGACACAACTTCATCTTGTCGGCAGCAACAAACAGAATAAGAAAGGTTTGAAAAAATAACTGACTCTGATCCACTTTTTGTGATTTCCTTGTTGCGCTGGTAGCACGCCTCGCCCTGACAAATAGTGGTGGTTCTATTTGTGAGAAAATAACAGTCATTTAAACTGTGCTCCTTCAGTCACCTCTACTTTCCTCTAGTGTTTCTCATTTCTTTGGGACCACAGCTGGGGACCGCAGGGATGATATCTGAATGCAAACAAGTTTAAGGCCATTTCCTGTGTGTGCCATTGAGCCTTTGGATACACATCACACATCCTCATTTACTGGTGGGGATAGTGTGTTTTTTTGTGTTAGTTCAGATTGATAATGCTTTCAGGGGCGATGGTGTGTCACTGTCTCTTCTCCTTAATTCTGGAAGTGAATTGTACAGAATTCCACTCAGACTGAATGAACAGAAACAATTGACAATGGCACTTCCAATCTGGTATTTTTCTGTCTATGGTCACATCATTAATGGGACAATAGAAGAGGGTGAAGGCTCCGCAGCAGATGCTAAAATGTTGTCTTTTCCCTGGCATTTTGTTCCAGTAACCAGCTTTCTATTGTAAAGAAAGTTGACTTTAGACCCTGGAAAAGAACTTTATAACTTTAATTTAACAACTTTGAAGTCAATACGATGGCTAAATAAGTTGTTGCAGGGTGAATAAAGCTTCATTCCTTTCCTGTTTTCATCTCTTGGCATATAAACAACTTTGCAAGAATAAGTGCGCCAACCTGGAGTGCCTGTCTCGGGGGGAAAGATATAGAAAGATATAAAAACGGATGCAGCCCTGGTGTTTTTGTGATTGAAATTGTGAATTCCATTATGGTGATGTATATTTTCTGTGCTTTCTTTGTGTCTATTATGACTGTGCTTTTATCTGAAAGTGAAGGGAAAGCTCTACAGAGGAAAAATTCAAGCCAAAGAACTAAGCTGAATTGTTCTCAAGTCTATATAAAACCTGAGATGATGCTCCTAAAGAGATATACAGTGGTGAATGGTAATATTGGGTGAGATAATGAATCAAAAGTTCACATAAAGTTACGATACACAGTGACCTAGAAGGACCCCCACAAAAGCATATTTTTTTGTTGTGTTGATCTCCTGTTGGTGTCTTTGAAGTTAAAAACGTTGCTGTGAAGTCTAAATCTTACTTTTTTCAACTAAGGCAATTACCTAAAGTATGTTTTATCCGGCACTACTTTGAAATGTTAATCCATTCTTTTATCACAATCTGTCTAGACTATTGCAACACTGAGCTCAGATTTCCATGGGTTAGATTGGATAAAACCTTCAAATCAAAGATGTGGGCTACATAAAATCAGCAACCCTTTAACTGCAATTGAGTGGCCTTAAATTTGAAGACACAGTGCTTCACAAGATTTAAAAAAGCCCTACAATAAAGTGCATTGCCGAATGATAATGAACATGGTATTGGTAATTGTTAATCTCTTGGGCTGAATACTTCCGTGTAACTTCCCCTCTATTCCGTTTTATCCAATTTTTACGCGCGAAAAAAAAAGTCGTGTCATCCACCCACTCCTGTCCGGAAAGCATTTGGTAGTGGAATGTGGTGCGCTCTCTCGTGGTTTTCGCCGGACATTGTGTTCAATTGCACTCGCGCACATCGGAGCATCCAGCGGATACATGGGGCTTCCTGCGCGCACTGTCTCTCCTCCGCCTGGCACCTTTTGCTTCTGCCTGCTCACCAAGTCAGCTCTTCTGAGGATTTAAGGGCATCGATTGACTTCAAACCGGGAACATGTCTGCGGAACAACAAAGTAACTCCAGCGGTGCCTACTATTTTGACAACACGTCCACCAGGGTCCAGAGCAGTCTGCTTTTTTCACGACCCGTATTTGTCGTCTTAATGTTGGTCATGGTGACTTTGGTGGTGGTGATAGTTTTGGGCAACGCGCTGGTAATTTTAGCTTTCAAAGTGGACAAGAGTTTGAGGAGGCAATGTAATTACTACTTTCTCAATTTGGCAATATCAGATTTTCTTGTGGGTAAGTAGCACCCTTAATTATTTTATGCACATGTAGGCCTAATAGCCTACTATTTATGATTTTCTTCTTTTTTATACTTTACTTAATACATAGGTTAAATTGTGCACTGTTCTTTTGTACTGACATTACTTATTGGTCACAACTATAGGCAGTATTCAGCAGAGTGTACATCATGCAGATATGTAATACAACAAACCTGCTGAAGTTCATAGCATCAGAATGGTACAAGACGGTAAATAAAAGAATATCCCATAATTGCTGGTTTTGTGAGCAAAAATACCACGCTGATGCCATATAACTTTACTAGGTAGCCTATATGGTCTGCTGCATAAAGTGGTGTATAGCCTATTCATTATTCTGCCTTTTTTTTTTGTCATTTTACACTTAAATGTTAAATATTAAAAGTACTGTTTTTAAATTGCATGTTCCTGGGAATGTTTATGTTTACATACAGTTTTTTGGAGCACATTGTGTTCATTCTCTTCATTCCATAGGTGCCTTCTGCATCCCTGTCTACATCCCCTACACCCTGACCGGCAGGTGGACCCTGGGTCGTGGGCTGTGTAAGCTCTGGCTGGTGGTGGACTACTTGCTTTGTTCTGCGTCAGCTTTCAATATTGTGCTCATCAGCTACGACCGCTTCCTTTCGGTCACCAGAGCAGTAAGTGAAAAATACACTTTATACACACAGACATCATAAAAGGCCATTTAATAAAGTATATTCAAATCCTTTTGGCGTTGACACAATGACATTAAAGTCCACTCTTAGCCCCATTTAACGTTAATATTCATACATGTATTTTTGGACCATGCAAATGAAGCACTTTGACATCCACGTCTTTTGGGTCGTGAGTCTGCTGGGGGGCTTCCAGGTCAATGGTTGGGATAAAGCCACCTTATTCTCCCCAATGTGTCCATCTGCAGAGGTCGTGACTTGTTCAGGCGCAGTGCCACAGTTAATTAGTGCTGTCCCAGGAAAGCAATAAATGAATGACATTTGGACTTTTGGCATTAGAAAACATTGCAGTAGCGAATTGCTGACAATTACAAATCGATATGATACAAGTGAATGTATAGTTCTTCGTCAGTTAATTCGATGAAATCTAAATCCAGTTACTCTCTGTTAAGTTATTATGGTTTTAATAGAATATATTGGATTCTCTTAAACACTGTTTAGCATGATAAATACTTGGAAATAGCAGTGGTTAGACGTGTGGTTATTGCTATAGGCTATTGCTCCTGTTTAATATTAAAAAACAATCGTCATTTTCAGTCTTTCTGGAATTTAATATGATCACTTTTATAAACCAAATTTATTTGCAATCTGTGTAAAAACGTATACATATAAAACTATAAAGCACTTTTCTTCACTTTAATGTTTTATTGATTCATTCCACAGTCACACGATAGTGGTGATAAGCTACCTCTGTAGCCCCAGCTACCCTGGGCCAGTCTGACTGAAATGTGGGTGCCATACTGTGCCTATAGCCCCTCTAAGTAGAGATGCACAGCCCCATATCCACAGATTCAAAACCTAAATGCATAGACATTTCTTTCACTGTACATGCAAAGTACTTACAACATAAATAATAAACCTATATAATATAGGTTATATTATATATTATATAGGTGGCTTTCAAAATGTCTAACTTTAATTTGTGAGTAATGATGTATTATAATGTATTTTGCCACATTATTTATCTGCTCATAATTATGCTAGAATAATAAATCAGATCGGCTCTATTATTGGCCTAATTTACCAATCCACCAATCCAGCTGAATGGCCTGGATCACCGATATCTGTTCCAGT
Source organism: Hypseleotris bucephala (assembly GCA_036025885.1). Taxonomy (NCBI): domain Eukaryota; kingdom Metazoa; phylum Chordata; class Actinopteri; order Gobiiformes; family Eleotridae; genus Hypseleotris; species Hypseleotris bucephala. The sequence continues at coordinate 9,983 of JAVQKG010205066.1, forward strand.
ATAGGTATTGGTGCATCCTGACTTTTAAGCAGCAGAAAACACACAACCACATTCATACATAGGCAATGTGAGTTAAGTGTCTTGCCCAGGGACAGTTTACACAACTTCAAGCAGGATTCACCCTCTACCACTCTACCACTGAGCCACTGCCGCCCTTCTAGATACATCAGTGGGACTTTGAGATACAACCCACACTAGTGCAGCTGTGTTCAAAAGCACATTTGAGTACTACTACTGTTAGTTATGTCATATTTAAACTTTACTTTAGTGTGGTCCATGTAGTTACCAGTTTTTAGAATCCCTATGTCAACATCACCCCACAGACTGTTTGTGCTTTAGTCTGCTGCCTGCTCAACAGTGAAATAAGGCTGGGCATGAGGGACAAAGAGAGTCGTTCTGTTTCCCTTCGTGAGCAAACACTTATCATCAGAGCAATGAATACAAATAACACCAGCGAGGGTAGAGCAAAGTCTCCTCTTTAATTAGCTAGCTTTGATCATAGAGAACCTCCACTGTGCCATGCTCCTTCCAGCCTGGGGAGATCAATCGGACCACAAACAGGCCACTTCCACTGCAAGACAAACGCATTTTTCCTAAAAGCTTTTTCCTCTGAACTTGTTGAGACAAAAGCAGTCATAGGCCACAGTTTCTCTTTGAAAACAAAAGACTAGGGGTGCTTACTTGGTTTAGTTGTATTTAGACTTTCAGACAATCATAATAAATCATTATAAAAAATCAGAGTCAGCCAAGGACATCTTAATCTTTCCTTTTGAGTGGTTAAATGTCATTACATAAATCATGTAATGATGCCCTGCACAAACAATAATAGGGACTATTGCTTAAATCTGATGCAGAATTC
>JAVQKG010205213.1:0-16764 GCA_036025885.1 Hypseleotris bucephala
ATCGCGGTCACACGGCCAATCTGCGGACGCGGACGCGGACGCGGACGCGGGCGCGGACGCGGACGGACATGAAACCATAATATCGCCGAACGCATTGCGTTCCGCCGATATAATTAGATAAACACATTTCATGATCAGCTGTAAGCACAGTCTCATGGGCCACAAAAAGAAGCCAATAGAGGACATGGTCTGGTGCAGAATGCTACAAATAGCCCTCATTAATTTCTATGCCACTGCTTTGCTAAATGTGCCCTTGTGCTCAGTGACACACTTGGCTATGACTACTACTGCTGATGTGGGCTGGCTTTTTGTCCCTGCTACAAAATGGTTTTCTGGGATAGTAAGCTTAAACAAGAGAGAAAAAAAAGTTTAACATGAATGATGCAAGTAAAAATGTGATGCGAGTAAAAGCTTCGTTCAACATGGGCAAGGAAAAGTTATTTAGTCTTTGTGATGGGACCAGATCTGTTATTAATCACAATATATTTGTGATGGGACCAGATCTGTTATTAATCACAATATATTTACGTTTTTGCAATTTTCCACGATGTTGCTAGTGTTTTTACGCCTCCGTCTTGAAAATCAGTTTATTCGGTTTTGTCACAGTCTTGGAGGCTTCCCATAAATTATTATTAAAACGTATTTGCTATTATTTATATTATAAGTTATTTATTACTGTATTTTTGTATTACTTTTATTGTTGTGCCATTACTTTCATAATACTGTTTGAAGATTTTTTTCCCCCAAAGTAATTGCGTATCATAAAATATTAGTTCAAATTTGATCAATATATTTTTTGCTATTATGTTTTATTTAGCTTTTATCTCTGTTTTTGAACTTGGTCTGGCCTTGAACTTGTGTCGATGTGTCTTGGTTCAGTCTGGTCTCAGACAGGTCTTTGGTCTCAGATGGCCCAGTCTTGACTACAACACTAATGTATAATGCAGCACTTTATTTTGAATGCTCTCTATTGTGCTCAGGAGCAATAAGTGGTCCCCCTTTAATTGCATACAAGGCGATCTATGATCCCAATATCAACTCATCAAATGTGCTGGACCAAAACAGGAATGACTTGCCAGCTAACACTGCTAACAACTGCCAAACACTGCTAGGATAAAATATAGTATCCTCAAAGAGTACTACATTTAGATTATTTTCCAATGTAGTTTGCAGAGTTAAGTGGGTCAGGCCAAAACACCCAAGGCCAAAATGACAAAAAGAAAAAAACTGCCAAGAGCAAGGGAGGACAAAAAGGGAGGCGCACAGGGCTGAATAAAGGGTAGCTATTTGTAACCTGATATGTCGCATATTATCTGCATCGATATCAGACAACTGTATCTTATTCTGTTCCCTCAGCTGCTTTCACGTTTTGTGATCTGGTGGGGCGAGCTCAATGGGAAGTGGGCTAAAGAGTAGCAGGAAGTAGGCTTGTCTAAAGTTTACAAACAGTGCGTGGAGCTGCAACTGTCCACATATACTCCGGCCCAGAGGAAGAGGGCTGGCCCGCAGAGCATGGGAACAGAATAACATTGGGAACAAAACAAAGACGTAAAAATGAGCTCACTCGCTGCAATCTGCCAGTCACAACTCCAGACGATGCTAGTCATCCGAGTTTCCACTGTCAGCCACTGTGCTCTTTTTTAGAATAGGGACAGGCATCAGTGGTATCCTAGCAGCTTCTCGGAAACAGTTCATTGCGAGCTCTCCGATTTAGTCATCCTTTGCTCATCTTCTAAATAGAGTCTTGTGTCTTTGTGCTATAACCCTCGCAGTAGCGGCCTTCTCCCATCCCTCTGTTCTCTGTTTTGGCTTTGCGCAGATGGCCGGAGCAGCTGAGCGAGGGCCAGAGGGAGGAAGAGGGAAAAAAAAAAATACCCTAAACAAAACACATTTAAGACAAGGACAAATAGCTAGTGCAACAGGCCGCCACCCAAAAAGATCTAAGAGGCTTGAAGAAAGATGACGGATAGTCTCTTTTAGCTCACAGGGTGGATTTGGTAGTGGGTCTTGGTGTGGGTGAAGACGGAAGAAGAAGGAAAATTGAATGGAAATGATGAGTTAAATCATTTTTCAAGCTGCCCACGCGGTTAGCTGCTGCTTGAAGTGCCAGACAACTTGCCCGGCTTGTGACTAGTCTGAACAGCCGGTCTCATTCACTTACTTAGCATCACTTACTTGGCAACACTAAAATAAAAACAAATTATGGTTTATCTGTTTCATGATGTAAAGTAATCTGTCATAATGATTATAATTTCATTTTAGTCCTCCTCTGGCCTCTACACCAATATCAGATCAGAGTTTGTGGGTTACCACTTTGACAATAGTAGTTCAGTTTTACTTTAGTCCCTCCCCTGGCCTCTACAGACTACAGACACCTACATTACATCATCTGACACTGTTATATAGTAAATTTGCATCTAAAGTAATTTCTCACTGTGCTTTCTACAGACAAAAAAATTTGAATGTCTAGCCAAGCTGCCAAATGCTAAATATATAGGTTTCTACAATGCATCATGGCAGACCTCCCTCCTAACTTTCTAATATAAGCTCTTTGACCAAGCAGTGAACCAGAAAACAACTGTGTGTCCAATCACCATTCCTCCTCGCTTTATTAAATGCTCTCTTCCCACATTGGACTACAGCATCTGGCCAGACTGCTCATTTTACTGCACTTTGCTAATGCCCGCTGCTGCTTCTGCTGTGTATGTGAGGGACAAGTGATAAATCCTCCCAGGGCCAAAGCCAGAGGAACATTTCTCTTTGTGGGGCGAGTCTCCAGACAGCTGTGAGATTGCACTTCTCTGCCTGGCTCTACCGCTCACTCCGCCAGGTCCTATACATCATTACCATCATCAGTCAGTCCAATCCAGGAAGGGGGGCATGCTCCTGGTTATCTACAGAAGAGCAGCAAACTGGAAAGTGCCTTATTGAGCTTAGTCCAGGCATCCTTTGCTATTTTACTGTGGGATAAACAGAAATTGATATTTAGCTCAAAGTGAAAGCAAGTCTGGGTTTAGTGGGGTTACTGTTGAAAAGAGTTGGAAAATGTTCTGCCAAATGTTTATTTAAAAAAGTGGATGATATATAATTACGCTAAAAGGTTCACTTGAGTAAAACTGAACCCACTTTCTATCTTGTCACTCTTGCATCTTATTAAATGTAGTTTCACTAGCTAAATACCTCTATGATTTGTACCAATATCTAATGCTAGGTTACTATTACTACAAAGATAGTAATTTTGAAATTATTTGCCATGATAATTAATATATTCTATAACATAATCTAAAAACATGTCCTATAAAACACTGGATGAAGTATTTACAGCGCTGCACAGATGTCAAATGACAGAGTTTGTTTTTGTCTACAGTTGCCTAGAGGGGACAAACTTAGCCCAGAGCAAAAACACATACAATCCTGAATGACAACTAAAATCTTTTATGAACTAAACATATTTTGGCAAGTTTGCTTACAGCCAGCGGTATGTCCCTAAAGGGCTACCGTAACTGCTCACAGAATGTAGAAAGGATACTAACTAGACCCACCATTTCTAGACTTTTTTTCATGAATAATATTACAATGATTGAAAATATTTAGTGGTCAGTTTTTGACAACAATGCAAAATAAGTGCAACTCTTCCTCACACATGTATATTACATTCACTTTAACAATAGTTTCAGTTTGCTAATCCATGAGGCTCTTGAGTCTCCTCTTCACAGTCCTACAATTACATGCACTTGAACCCGGAGCAGCACTGTAGTCTAGCCTTCGCTGAGGCAAACGAGGATTAAATGTTTTGTTGGTTCATTGGCACCTTAACTAAAGCTGCTCAATAGGTTTTTAAGCTGCCCAAAGGGCTTGCAATGGGATTACATTACTTTACACTACATCATGCTACTTTACTTTCCCCTTCGGCCCCACAGTTGTCAGCGGCCTTCAAATAGATCCAGTAAAACAAAAATCCAAAATGATTACTGCAGGAAGCTACCATCTAAAACCCCACGGAAAATCCAGAATGGCTTTGGGAAATCCTCTCTTGACATCACCACAGCTTTACAGACCAGCTGGCTTTTACCTCATGTGGTACATCTGATGACCCATGAGAAAAGCTCGAATGCTAGTAGGTTTACTCCAAAACATATTTCACACTGTCAAAGAAACAAATGTGCACACTTCTCAATTATATGGAGATTTGGATGGCTTTCACTTTATATTTGGATAGTTTTTCTCCAATTTGAACGTAGGGCAAAAATGTGTTAGCCAGCCTTCGCAACACATCCAAGTCATGCGGTGGCAGATTCTATAAAGACGCAACCCACTCCAAATTCTCCTCAAGCCTGGATGGTGAGATACACAGTAACTGGGACCACAGGAAACCCACTCAAATACAAAGAAAGGCCGAACACAATGTTTACATTCTTTGGATTAAAAATTGTCTAATGCGTCATACGCATGGGCTGATTAAAGCTTCTCTGTCTGTGCACTTAAATGCCCTTGTGACAAAATGATTTGTTATGATTCTGTTTTATACATAAGGTATTTGTATCGGGGAAATGTTAAATATGGCAAAGTATCTACTAGGGGTGTAAAAGTACACGTGGTTCTAATGTACCATTTAGGTACGTATGGCACGCTCGATTCGGTACCCTTTTGTACCATTTTGGTACAATTACAGTACATAGTTAACTTTATACAAATGAGCTTTGTAGCAAAGTATTATAACAATGCGTAATTATATTTGGACACATGCTTAAAAATGTGATACATTGGACATAGTGGAAATGTGTTATTATAATAAATGAAATTTATGTTGATAACTGTATTAAATAAAGACTGTCACAGAGTAACTTCATGCTAATTTCAAACTCAAATCCAACTCCAATGTTTTAAATGTTCAGATTTATTATTCAAGGTGCTATTGAGTGTTCAGAGATTTCAGTTTTATTTTTGACATTGTAAATTTAAATGTTAATTTAATGAACACATCCAATATTTCACTTTAATATTTTAGCCTACAAACTGCTAATGTTTAGATGGTATCTTTAAATTTGTACTGAACCAAACCCCCAGAAAATTGAACTGAACTGTGATTGTAGTGTACAATTACACCCCTAGTATCTCCAAACAAAAAGGAACATCGAACTGTAAGTTTCTCTCCCACACAAATTTGTCATGTGGCCTTGCAGTCCAGACATTTCCGCCTCCACAGAAACTGATTGGACATGCTTATTTCCATATAATATGCATAAATTATTACTCCACACTAAATCAGTTACACTTTCACATGGACAAGCTCAACTGAATTGAAGCAGAGCTGTGCAAATGTTGGAAGCAACTTTTTTATAATTGTAATACTCTCAAAATTTCCTACAATCAGCTTTAAAAAGTGCATTCTCCTGCTGTTGTCCTGTTAATGCCACACTTAGCAGTAAAAACTAAGTTCAAGCCAGCTCTGCAAGGTGAGCTCATCCTTTTAGGCATCATCCCTTTCTAATTCCCAGACCGGGATGTAAACACAATGTGCTGCGAGCGACTGAGGCGCACAATAGTTAGTCCAATACCATCAATATCTGGAAGGAATCCAGCATCACCGGGAGAAGCTTGTCTAGTGTCTAGACACAAACACTACCATCTTGAATAATCAGGTCATAAGCATATTTTAACACAAACAAGGCACCATGACCCCCTTTTAACTTTAGTTACAATATACTAGTGTGTGTAGGGGTGCAAGTGTAAAAGTGTGCAACATTTGCATACTGGGGGAGGAAAACAAAGACTTCTTCTGTACAATGAACATAGTGATATTAAATTGATATAAAATACAAAAAATATATAATACAAAAATGTTTACAAACCGTGTGCTTGCAGAATTAGATTAGATGTTTTTCTAAACAAATAAATGTTAAAATTAAAATACCGAACTGTATAAAATTAAATTGCTAGGCATATGTATCCATGGTGACATATAAATTATCATATTATCTTAACGCCAAGCTACTTAGCCCTATTTATTACTCTTTTAAATGAACAAGATGTTTATTGGGCTAAATGTTATGGTTAATGTCATGAATTCTCTAGAGCAGTAATGAGAATTTTAAAATAGCAATAAAAGCAGCATCGCTTTGAGAATAGAAAATAGTGCTTCTTTCTCCTAAAAGTAGTTAAACCACCAATGCACCAACCGCAATGCTTTCACAGCGCACCACTGTGTCCACACACATATGCATTATGTGAGGCTTCTTCTGTCCTCGGGCCTTACTCTAAATAGTCGTCAAAGGGAGGAATTGTGGGGGGAAGGAAGCATCAGGAATGGTAGGGGGCTGGGCTGAAAAGAGGCGGGAGAAAGTGAGCTTTTGTGGCCTGGGTAACCCTCCGCTAAGGCCCACATACAAGCTTGACGGAATTACTGGAGACATTGCTAATGCTGCCCGTAAGAGGATAGAGGGTTTGATCAAGGCCGTGTGGAGAAGACAGAGGAGGGAGCATGGGGAGGGGTCTGTCGTGAAGGCACTTTTAACGATCATCAGGTGACCTCTGACCCTGTAATTAACATGCATTTATCTTCACAACAGGCAAACACAAGATGTGGCGGAGTGGTGGGGTTTGTTTGACACCACTAATAAAACAGCACTCTTTGATTCACAAAAACACACAATGTAAAGTCAACTCCAGAGTAAGGTGTACCTCCCATTGTAATTATGCTACAGGTGTGTCTGGTGACAGAAGAGAAACAAGGCTCAGCTCCTTCTTCGTTCTACTCTGATCAGTCACCAGCTCTACAGTGGAGGAGATCTGCACAACTTCAGACAGTCTGATTCTCTGTCCTTCACTGAGGACATCATGGATGACCAGTGACAGACTTTAAACACCTGCCTCCAACCGTTCTGATGAAGACCACTGTAGGCCTCCCTGCAGCTGCTCCTCACTGACGACCACATTGAGAAACTACCTGAAGAGGCCAGGAATGAAACCATAGTAGAAGACCACATAACGTAACATTGGTAGTACAGACACAGGCCACACAGACTCTCAAACTGTTGCATTATTGTATTTCTGGATAGTAGAGTAAACTGCTGTAATGACTTAACTGTGTCAAAACAGATTAAATGTTCTACTACTGAGAAAATATCACTTTTCTGGCTTTCAGCAATGCCTGTTACTGTATATGAGGTTGTGTAAACTAATCCTTCATTATGCCTGTGTTATTATTATTTTTATGATGAAGAAATGATGTAACCACAGTCACAGGATTCCTGCTAGTGGCACACAGAGACATCTGATAACACTATGGCTCAGTGCCACTGTCAGGAAGACAGCTGTAAACATCTTCACACTGACAAAGGGAAATAAGGCAGTGCTGGTGCACAAGGATAAACAAAGTAAACTGTGCTTCTCTCAGTGAAGTCCAGTGGGACATTTCCACTGCTACAGCCTCTAGCTGCTCGATGCTAATCACAGCTCACATTCCCCAAACACCTCTGACCTCGGCACTGCTCACAAATAAACTCCAAACAAAGCTTTCTGCTCCTGCCTGTCCCTGTGGACTGTGGGAGGGCCCAAAGTGAGCTCAGGGCAAGAGCAGGTCCTGTGGCGAGAGCATACCCCCAGGAGGAGACAGATCTGTTTCAGTTCACATTTTGGTAGAGAATTTCAAAATATCGCTGGATGGAAAGATCCATCTTCAGTAATACCTTCAAGGGTTATTGCCTGGATAACGGTGGAAGCATAATTCTATGATACTTATTTCAATTAGCCCATTCTTAGATTAAATTACAAGTTATATGTGCTTGAGACTGGCAAAAGCTTGAGAATTGTCCAGATACATAAATGCACCACGGTCAAACTAAGATCTTCATGTAACCATACTAAAAGATCAAATTTGTCATACTTCACAGTTTGACATCACTTTATCATAAATTATGAATACAGAAAAAGTCCCTGGCAATACTTTTAGGGCTGATGCCAAAAGTGACATTAGGAAATAAAATATATGGGCTAATGTCATCAACTAAAATATTACATCCACCAGACTAACTCCTAAATCGTACTTTATGCCCTTTAAAATTGGCTCCTATCCCTAAATCTGGTGTCTTGACATGACATGGCATGACATCATACATCATACATCAAACCTGCTGAGTGTGAGTAAACTACTTAAAGGTCCAAAGTAAAGTCCTTTCATGTGATTGATTTCCAATGGATCTGGGCCATTGTGATGCTCATTAAGTATGTGTGGACAAAGGTCCCACACAGAGGAAGGAACTTTATCTTTGTGCTTCCTTATGTTGACTTGGCTCGCCTCAGAACCAGGAGCGGCAGACACCTGGCCCTCGAAAACGTGACTACAAACAGGAAGTAATCCTCTGCTCTCATTGGAGATTTCATCATGTTTTACATTAACATAATCTAGACTCCATCTAATCTTTGTTGTTAGTGTTTTATAGGAAAATTTGTGGGGAAAAATAATACAGAAAAAATGCAAAAAAAAAAAAAATGCAAAAAGAAAAACAATGACCTTTTATAGTAGATGTGTATTTGAATTATAATAAAAGGCATAAGCAAAACTATGCACTAAACTGCATTTAGTAGTTTAGTCATGGCACCATGTTAATTGAGGCTCTTGATATATTTTGACTGATTTCAAGTCTATCACATGAAAGATCATAACAATGTGGTTATAGAAGCAGTTCTTTGTAATGTAACTACAGCAGTTCACTATATTGTGCAGCTCTAAACAAATGTTAGTGCTTGCCATAGTTTGGGACTGTGCATTATGTGCTCACCCAAGCCACTCCCTCTTCTTTGTCACATGCCACAAACACTCAATAAGCCGTGCACATATAGTAAACAGAGCGGCCTTCCCGTGGTGCATCTCTGCTCTCAGAAACTTGGCCCCCCGGGGACAGACAGATTAACACATGACAGAGCTTGTTAACCCTGGACAAAGAGAGATGCTTGTCCTGTACAGTCAGCCTTCAGTGTCCTCAATTGTTGCACAGACCCTCACAGACTCTTGGCGAGTCCGAAGATAGAGACGTCCAAGAAAGATGGGAAAAAATGAGGGACGGATGCCCGAACATAGTCCATAGTTACAAAAGACACAAAACTGTACAAAGACAATCAGCGCTTATTGTACAGGCCTGAGAGTCTGCAGTGTGGCTACAAGAAGCTCCAACAAGGCAAAAACCTGCTGCTCCTCTGCCACTAGTCTCCACCCCTCCCCAGCAGGACATCCCGCAGACCTGCTGTGGAGATATTGATTGTCAAGGAGAAAGTGTGGAGTCAGGGAGCGCTCCCCAGATGGGCAGGAGGACAGACAGAGGAAGTGCATTAGCGAGCAGGCGTCCCTCTGATGCTGTTAGCCCAGTCCCGTGAGAGAACAGAGAGCTGGGGACAGGCTTTATCAACGGGAGGTAAAGGGAGGCACAGGACCGGACAGGCAAAAAGTATACTGTGACAAAACCAGCCACAACACAACATTAGCTATGGACTCCAGAGGTAACCTTGAGCAGCTATCACTTTTTACCACAAAAAACCACCACTGAAACCAATTAAGTGGTAGGGGTGATATGGTAAAGTTATATCAAGGTTTTATTTAACCAAGATTAAAATTTTGCACAGAATACTACTGCTCTCAGTGTTTTCATTAAACCTGTTTAACCTTTTAACTTAACCAGTTTTGGGTAAATATAACTAATCTCCAGTCTAGTCCCATCCACAGCCCCAACGTGACATGATTAGCTTGAGCTTGACGGTGCTTCCAAATGTGCCAATCCTCTGTGCTGTGACCTGTAGTCTGCAACCCTTGGCTATACAAGAAAAGTGACACAGAAAAAGAAATTATCTCAGTATTGGTTCAAAGGGGCGACCAGAGAAAAACTAGGGCTAATTTGTAACTCGAAGAGGTGCTGGATCATCTCCTCAATGGGCCGTCTGCCCGTGCACAGGCTCCTCTGCGGGGGTAAATGAGATCAGTCCGGTCTGGGACCAGCTGGTGGCCTGGATCAATGACACCAGAACGAGCAGATACGGAGATGGAAGGAGGAGAGGGCGGGGTCGAGGCATCTGGACAGGAGAGCCACACCCCCTGACAGACTCCAGTGCTGACAGGACGCACAGTACGAGTGTCCGTAAGAGGATTATGCCCTTCTGTTTGAAGTGGAGGCAAGGTACGTTCCAGAGGGAATGTGATCCTCTAAAAGACAAGGTCCAGCAGAGCGGCACCTACTAATGACAGCGTTGTGAGCCCGCGGGAAACACACACATCTGTCCAAAGACCCAGCATTAACTCTTTCGCCATGGCCATTAAGACTTCCTACTGTCCTGCAGCTGTCCAGGGAGGTTCAAATTTGGTGAAGAAAGACGTGGTAAAACTACATTGAAAGCGATACATCAAATACTGTATAAACTGTCGTCTAGGGCTTAATGTCTGGCACCAGGTCCAACATCACTCACTCGTGCTTCCATATCATCTGACAAAACCGTGACCATATCAGCCACTTGCAGTATGTTAATGCACACTTGGCTATGCGCGCGCCATTAAGCTCTGGTTATAGGCTCGGCTGGGCTGTGTAATTCAAATGTGCTTGTTCATGTATGCTTGCATAATGGGGCAAGCCTGAAAAATCAAACCATAGTCAAGAACAGGAATTGATTTGTTGGTGAAAAAATGTCAGGTTCTAAGACAGATGAACCTATATTGACTGATTATGTAACACAGCAAACAAGGTGATTACAAGCAAGTTAGCTAGCTGGTAACTGCAGATTTTTTTTATTATTGATTGTCTTTTCTATTACGGTATGCAAGTAAGCAAGTCTAGGCATATTACGTTGAATGATTAAGCTTTTCTTTATTTGAGTAAAGACTGACTGAGATTAAGAATCTTTTTCATAGGCTAGTCCTGGCTCCAATGGGGAACCTACTGTAAATATTTTAGTGGCAGAAACCAGAGGAAACCTACTCATGCACAGGGCACACATGTAAACTCCTGGACTTTTGGCAATGCTAATAATTTACCACTTGACAAGCCATCAAATTACTTTCGCATAGAAAATGTATTCTGGTTTCTATAGGAAAATAATGGAATTATCTCAAAAACAGGAAGTACTCATATCAACTTCAGTGAAGCCCCATCTCAGAACATTAAATGTATGCAGTACTAGACTCAAATCTGATATGTGGTACAAAAATATCAATGACATATGTCTCTTGACCACTTAAAATGAAAAACAAGCAAATAGCATCACAAAAAACCCATCCCATTTTGATTTATAGTTATGATTGGTCAGGTAGTCCAGACTGAGAAGGAACTATGAGCCAGACAGCCAATGACTACCTACACCTATCAGAACCTTAAAAACCTTTAACCAGAACAACACACTCCATTAAGGGTTTGACTCAAGGCCTAGCAACAGGGCACCGCTTCCACCATCCGTCCTCCCTCCAGTGGAATTCAGAGTGTCCACACACGGCAAATTACTGCAGCTGCTGGCAAAAATACAGGCTCAAAAACCTCACGCCAACTGCACAGACAGACAACTGTGGCACCACCAACCTCTATCTGGCCGGGCCATAGACAGTGCTGTTTATCTGTACTTAATGCCATTTTGTTGCTGATTCATCGGAGTGTCTGTGGTCAACTAATCATTCCAAAACAGAGGAGGAAGTTGGGCCAAACATCCAAATTGGGTTACTGTTGATAATCCCTAAACAAGAAACTATTGTGGTAGAAGTCTGTGCTACATTAAAGAACATATTTTAAAGTAACAATACATTACTTTAAAATATGTTCTTTGGTCATAATTACACCTAAAAGAAAAGTTATAAATTCATTCATAATTAATTTTCTTTAGCTTATCCCTGTTGAAACATCCTGGAACATAGCCAGACACTAAGAAATTATTTTCTAATCGCACAGTAAAAACAAATCTATAAATCTTCTACTACTAAACTATCGCTACCACTTGTTTTTTACCACTCCGAGACTAGATATCCTTATAACAACGTGCCTTGTACTCAAAAATAGTTACTCATCACTGCTGGCTGTTGTAGTTGGCAAGTAGTGGCCATTTTTAATGGCATTAAGAAGAATTAGGGTCAGGGGTTCAAGATGAGAAAACCCCAATGACTAGAGGTACAGGCTTGTCCTTGTCACATTCGAGATGTTGTAGAATCGGTGGCTATTTCAAATGAGTCATGAACACCCACCCCAAAAGCAGCCCTCAGGCTAAGAGCAGGCTGACACACAAGTCTATTAATGCAACAATCATCGCTCTTCTAAGGAGCGGGTCGAGAGGCCAGCTGTCGGCAAAATAGACCATTAATATTTAAATCATAGCAAAGCCAGGCTGATTGACCATTTACAGGAAACACAGAGTGACTCAGAGATGCCAATAAATAGATTATATCAATTATATATCAATAGATTCTAGACAGTAGGACATTGCTTTTGTTTATCTTTTCTTTGATCGGTAATAGATGGTTCATATCATTTATCAACAGCTAAAGAGTTAATATTGTATTGAATGACTGAGCCAACGTAATGCATTGTCAATAACCTGCTGTGATACTTTTTATACTGGTATCTACATTGATTTAACCAATTTGACCCTTATGTGCTACTTCATCATCTGTGAATCTAGGTCAGCCATTTTTGTATTTTAATAAAATTAATAGTTTGGTTTATGGGGTTTTGATATAATTTTCTATTGAGTAGCACCAACAGATGACAGATCAAATCAACTGTGTGGCTAACAGGCTACTTAGACCACCACGGTCACAGATTGTTATTTACAGTATTTGTTTTAATGCTAAGATATGTTAAGCTTATAATAATGAGTAATATTTGCATCTGAAATAATGTAATGTTCATGTCATATACTGGAATATAATTTGATGATTGTTATCATTAAGCATTTTACCGAATAATTCATTCCTTCTTTGTAGAAAAAGGGCCAGCATTGCTTTCTCTCCTGTTGTGTTGAGGGTATCCATAACAACACTTTCACTCTTGATGCTAATTCACATACATCTTAGCAGCCCTTCACCCACAATACAAATTAGTTTCTGTATGCAACCAAAGATATGAATCTATTCAGCAATTACAATAATCTGCTTTATTTATTCATGGGTCGTTTGGGAAGTGTCCCCTACTCTCCAAAAAAGCCTCTGGCATTAATCCACATGCTCTGACTAATAATCTTTTTAAAGCCATCTTAAATTAGTTAATAAAAACAAGGGTTTGATGCAGGCTAAATTTAATTTCACATGATTGCATTAGGCCCTGCTGTCTGCCTGTTCCTCCATTTGCCTCCCTCATCCAGCACCAGTGAGTCAGCCTCTCAGATGCACGCGGGGGGCAGCTGCCGATGTCTGTGCCCACCTCTGACTTCACCGACCTGGAGCGTCTCCAAGATAAGTAGGTCTGAGCTTTAAAAGAGCTCATATCGGTCGCCGTTGGATGCCATTTAGTCAGGGTGACATCAATACCTCATGCTCCATCACCACACTTTATTGAGCGAACCTTGCCCGCTGTGGCCACAAAGCCGTAGACAATTTATACCACTGTCTGCTGCACCTCAGGGAACAGAAAAGACCTGTGAGCTCCAAAGATTGAGATTTTCAATGCTTGCATATTTGCAGTTTATTAAATGCTCTTGGCCAGGCTTTGAGGAGCTGGCTGTGTGTTCTCCTTCCCATTGTTCTACAAAGGGGAGTGTAATCTGTCTTGTTGCTCTACTCACTAGAAAAGAAACCCAGAGAGGCGGCCTGGGCCCCCACTGCCTGTGCCCTCAGTCCACAATAGCTGATCACTTTTGGGGGGTGACATTAATCACATCTGATTACATGCCAGCCAGAGTGTATGGGAGATACTTTAGATAAAATCCCCCAAGAGTCTAGGGGAAATTGCGCTTTAAAGTGCCTCAAATGTTAGTCTTGGCTGAAATACAAAACAGAGAGGGCATCGTCGCATCGACCATTATTAGCTCAAAATTGCCGGTCTGTCCCCTTAAGGCCAATGAGGCATTTCTCTGTCTATGCTAGAACAATGGGTACCAACGAAGGAGGATGAGAAAGACGGAGATGCAACTTGGAAAAAATGGAAAAATGACAGAACAAAGTACGAAGAATTCAAAAAGAAGAAAAATATTCAATATTTTTTTGTAATTTCGCTTAGGTTTAATCTTTTGCGGGCACTTAAGACAGACGTACAGCGCGCCACCGCCCCTTCAAATCCATCTGCCAGAAACTGAGAGCAGCGAGGCGACCAAACGAGACTGACATTAACATCGTTGTAAATATGTTTTATAGAGCTTATTCGCCGCATTTACTCGTTTACCCCAACAACAGGTTAGTATATGTATGTATTGGTAGCATTAATAGCGGGTTAACAAGCTAATAACAATTATAGCATCGATACATGACGAGGAACGCGGGGGATATTTTACTAGCAATTTGTTATTAACGGTAATTAGCCACATAAACACACATTAGCATGCTAGCAAAGGGCTATTATCTCGTGTCTTACCAGTCACAGCAGCAAAGAGCTAGCAAAAGAAATCCTCGCCAGCTACGCCCAGTGTTAGCCACTTCACTTCCCCGGCTTGGGTCCACACAAAAACAGCTGAAAGTGAAGATGTGAACTCGGTGAACCCCGGTGAGAGACTGGAGCAGACCGAACCGGGCCGTCTCTTCGGAGTGATGCAGCTGCTGCTCCCTGAAGGAAGAATGGAGGAGAATGAGGCTGGAGTGAACTCTCTCACACAGACTGTAGACCGGCGAGAGGAGACAGGAGGGATGGACCGGAGTACGGGAACAGAGGAGGAGAGGAGGAGGAGAGGGCTGCTGCCGCCTTCAGGAGCACTGGGAATGTCAGGAAATTAGCTGCACTGGCAAGCTTACACACCACCTATAAATAATGCTCTTACAATTACATAAAACACAGAACTAGACATCTGAGCAAAGACATTGTATAGTATGCTATTTCAAATATATAATACATACAAATAGTTAATAAAGTTGCTGCAATCATCACAAATTTAATTTTACACCTTACTATGGCATAAACTACAGTAGTTTATTTTGTCTAGATAGTGCTGTGTAGTTTTACACTATGTGATAATATACTGTAAGATAATACAGTAGGCTTTATTCAGTGATATTGCATAGAATAGAGTAAAGAACTGTCAACAATAGACAAATACTAGGGCTGGGCGATATGGACCAAAATGTATATCTCGATATATTTTTCTATATCTCGATATACGATAAATACCTCAATAGAATGAACTACATAAAGAAAGCAGTAAGGTTAAGGTTACACTTTTTAAACTATTGTAAACAACATTATTCATTAATTTAGACTTGGGTACTACCTATCAGAGCAACAGTAAAAGTTTAACTGCACCAGTTTTCTATCTCATATGTATTTTTAACATTAGTTAGTTAACTAAAAGACAGAAAAAAATAATCACTCATAGTTTGGTCGAAATTAAATCTTTAATTTTCATAGAATGTTGCACAAACCTGAACCATTTAACATTACACACAAGTATAATCGCATTGGCTTAGTATGTTCCAAGAACTATACAATGTTCTGTGGCCAACAAAGCCAACCTTTCAAACCGCTGTGCTTCCTTGAACGCACCACAAAGCAAGACAGCGCGCCATGCTGGAATTGAAAAGGCCTCAATAGCGAATAGCAGGAGCACTCTGGTTTGTGTGAGCACGGCCAATCAGCTCCCAGGCTCGGGGATTATTCAAATGAGGGATGATGTCACCTATCGCAAGTCACCCTACACTGTCACCCTCCCTTTAGGCCCCTACACCCCTTTCACTCCTCTTCAAACCTCCTTTTTTCTTCCTTTCTCCATGCTCCACTGCACACATACATACACACACAGACACACACACACACACACATACACACACACCGGCTGCATGCATCAAGTTGCCTTCATTGTTCACTGTTGCCATTGCATCCACAAGAATTTATAGTCTGTTTAACACATTGCCGACCTATTGCAAGCCAAACTAAAGAGTAATAGATTTTTAATAGGATTGCACTGGCGTTGAATTCAGATTTCTTATAAACAAATGATATACAAAGGCTTGCAAATGTGTTTTCTTTGTCATGAAGTCACTTTTTTGTATTCAGAAGTGGAGGCAGCTTGACACATGCACCTGCCGCAGAGTTCACTCTGAAGCAGCGGGAATGAAAAGAGCAAAAAATTGAAGCAGAAAGAAGGGGTTGGCAGTGAGGTAATCCCCAAAATGGCAGCCCCACGACAAACTAATTCTTGTGTTTATTCTGTCATGAATGATTAGACAAAACGGTAATGTTTGATTTGGGTTTTTTCACTACAGAGTATAACATAGTATAGAATAGTATTATTAAGCCTAAAGCATGTTACATAAATCCAATTACAAGGACTCACAAGCACAAGACGTCTTTAGGCCACTACCAAGTCTGGACAAAAGGGGATAGTTGTTTCAGGAAGGGCATCAGTTATAACAATTTGCTAACTTCATCACACCTTTTTAGTACTTCAAAATATAAAGTCTTTATTAGGCTAAACATTGAAATTCAGCCTCCCATCAACCCACCATTTTGCCCTGAACCACAATTTGTTACATCCGCACCAAAAAACAATAATTTCTTCCTTCTTTCTTCATTATTTATTTATTAAACTCAGAAGATTACTGCTACATAATTTTTTTTTTTTACCACAATTCATTATACATCCAATTCAATCGTGATAATAATA
>JAVQKG010205225.1:0-10338 GCA_036025885.1 Hypseleotris bucephala
CAAAATCTATATATATTTTTGTACTGTTTTGGCTTAATTACTGCTCTGTGTTGGTTGTTCTCTCAGTAAATGTCATTTTTTAGAATCTAAATACTGAAGTTAACGATTATTCAGTAACTAAATTAGTTGACAATTATTTTAATAATTGATTAATCATGATTAATCCGATTAGTTGTTTTTAAGCCCTCTACAAGACATTAACATTAGCACTCAATTGAAAACAGAAAAGGGGAATGAAGTAAGGGGTGGAGGTTTATAAGCATACATGTTAAGTATATGCATAAAAGTTCACTGAATTTATCTAAGAGGAATTGTCTATCGTTTTAGTAAAATAAAGTAAAATAAAAAAGTATCATGGGAGAGGTTTTATTTGGAAGGTGGCTATGTCGTCTTGATGCCTATTCAGTAATTTGAGATGTATTGAGTCGCTAAATTATGCTAGCACATTTTAGTTAATTTAAATGCAAAATACTAAATGCAAACACATATTTTTTAATTTTCTGAAATATCTTTTATTTTAGAAAACTTACAGACTACACCTTTAGGGAAGAGTAGAGGAGAATACTTATCCTGCACTGGGGATTGACACATCAGTATTTGATAAAATGGGGTCCAGTGGTTCAGAGCAGCTGTCAGATAGAGTGACATGTTTGAAATCGTGGGATCTACCATCATTTTAAAAACCCATTGGCTTTGTGGCCCAAAGAGGTCTAGTGCCAAAGCCTCTGTGACGTCCCATAATGCAACACTCTGCCAGTCAACACAGGCCTGTCCCATTGGAGATACCATTCTGTAGTTCAAGAGGACATTTATGCCCTGAAACAATGGGACTTGTAGTTTTTTAGGCAAAGTTATGCTACAATATTGTTAATTCACGCGTAGATGGTTTTGTGGAATGTCCTTACGTTAAGTAATTTTTTTTAAATGGTTGAGAACTCCTGCAGATTCAATCAAATACTATAATGATGTTTTGTCTTGTCCGTGTAAATTATTAGAAAAGTACAATATTTATTGCAAGATAAACTGATCCTTTCCTACTGCTTTTGAGCTGCCTTGGTGGAGGTCTGTGCAATTTTAACTAGTAAATGAATGAGCTGTTGCCAGCTTAATTGAACCTTCATTAAAATATTGCATAAGTATCAGTATTGCAATATTGAACACGGTTATTAAACACAAAATTACAGAATGTTTTATAATATTTAACAAACAAACAAACAAAAAAACTGCTATCTCACCTCCATACGGTATACTAGTTGTTAGGATAGGCTCCAGTCACCCCTGTAACTACTTGAAGCAGAAGATTGAAAGTTACCAATGTGTTTGTAATTTTATTTTGCCTTTTAATTTCCAGTGAGCCTTCTGGGCAACCATAGATAGCATCATACCAAACTGAATCTTTCCCCATCTTCCTTTGCACCACTGAGACACTCTTACAGTCACACTTTACACTTCCCCAAGTTAAAAATAACCCTCCCCAAAACCAGAAAACACATTTAACTGCACTATGTTAAATTATGGTGAGGTGGAGGGAGCATATTTAGGCCATTCGGTCACATGTACCCCTCCATAGAGTGCTACTGTCTTTCCCCATGGAGCTTTTGGGCTTGTAGCTGTGACTAATTTGAGAGCATTAGGGAAACACAGTTCATCACTGTACATGTCTTAATTACCCCAGCCCCAGTGCATGATGGGTAGTGGTCGCTAAGCTCAGTGTCTGTTCAACAATTAAAGAGAAAAGGGGAAGCTAACTGGGAACTGCATGGGGAGAGATTTACATATGAAAATTATTACTGAGATACCTCGATGTCATTAAAGGCAACAAAACTACAAGAAAAAAGTAAAGATAGCAGGTCAAGTACAGGGACGTCTATTTTTAAAAGGGAAAATAATGGTAATTAGCATCAAATAAACTCGTCCCATTTTATTTCATGATTATCATTAGCTTTATTTCTATACACAAGTTGGCACTGCATGTCTCTTTAAGAAGGTGTCCTTTTGTTTATTTAGGTAGAATAACGTTAGCATATAGCGCCTCTCGGATATAGCCTATAGTTCCCTTCAGTGCTACTCATTGTACTGATGCATTTGCAAACAGCACATTTATGTTTCAATTTTGAATGTGATACTCTATGCCAGTTACATTGCAATCCAAATAATCATTTATTGTACATACATAATGGTTAAGGTTAGGGTTAGTTACATTGTTAGTTACATGTTATTACAGTTTGTTACAGAGTGTATTACATTGTACTTAATGAGGTAGATACAATATAGTTAAAGGCTATGTAAAATAAAGTGTTACCTACATTTGTTTTCCACATAGCCTTTAGTTTTATGAAAGAAATAATTGCGCCTCTGAATTCCAGGTCAAAAACTCCAGGCTCCGTCACACACGACAATCATTGCATCATTAAACAAAGGGCTCAACAGATGGAAGTGAATATGGATTACGTTATGCTTCAATGTTCTGTTGAAAAAAAATGTAAAGCGTCTTTGAGTAGTTGTGAAAAGCGCTATATAAAATTGATGCATTATTATTATTATTATTATTATTGTATGCTGTAAATCCCAAGAAACTCAAAGAAAATGGGAGAACTGATTGCCCCGAATCATTTAAATGTAATAACTCAAACTATTTAAGTTTATACAATTACAATTTGAGACTAGACAGAAAATGTTGAAAAAATGAGTTACATTTATAAACAATAGTAATCCATTGTTTTGCATTGTGATGATGTAGCCTGGCCAGCCAAACTAACTTTTGCCTTTTCTTCTATACGGCGAAGTTAGTCTGGAACCGCTCCTATAGGCGACCGTTTCAGAGATGGGACTAACAGGCGCAAAATTAACCAATCAGAGAAACGGCAGACGTGACGTAAACTAAACGAAAACGGCAGACATGATGTAAACTAAGTGAAAACCAGACTTATCACTGTCAACAATGCTTTTAGGGTTGTCAGTTGCTGCGGTTTTAACGACATATCTACGTCTTTTAAAACAGAGGAGAGCACAGTAGCAAACAATCACTTCGTTCCGGATGCCATCTTGTTTTGTTTTGACGAAGGGATTTCAGGCACATCACATAAGGCCCGCCCCACGACTGTGATTGGTATGGTACGAGGAAGAAGCTGTCTATGGGGTTCCAGACTAACTTCGTCATATAGAAGAGAAAGCAAAAGTTAGTGGGGCTGGCCAGGCTAGTGATGATGTACTTCTTCAACAATCAGTCTTTATAGATCACAAAATTAATAATTACGTTAATTGATTTTAATACATACATTTGAAAAAAAAAACAAAAGAAAATACAAATAGTTAACGTGTTGTAACATGTTATTTTAAAGAGACCTAAAAACATGTTTGTAAATGACTAAAAATGCTATATAAAATCCATGCATCATTGTTGATGCACTAAGTTGATTTAAACATTTAGAATAAGTGACTATTTACAAGAAGCAGTTTTTGTCAGATCCACTATGGAGTTGTACAGTGTATGATGATGTTTTTTGTGAGCTAATGTGTGACTCCGGTGGGGCAGGCCGCTCTGTTTGCAAACTGCATCCTGTCACAATCCAATTACATTTCCATTCCTCGCGGCCCTGTGGTCTCATAGCAGTGGATAATGTATGCAATGAGGTACACACGTACAGAGAAAAGCTAACCAAAGTAGCTCAAGATGTGAAATATTAATTCAGATGGAGTATTTAGTTGGGGATGTGAAAACAAAATAGTGTAACAATAAGATAAAAGCGTTTGTTTGAAAGGTGGTGTGAAATGTTGGTTTAGTGGGAAGCTAGCAAAGTAATTCAGAAACTAGAAAGTACTCAGAGAGCGCTGACCTCCGCCAAGGCAGTAGATTTGATCCTGGATCCGGACTATGATTCAGATCACTCCAAAAATCGAATCAATTGTTCCTTATGTCATTCCTAACTTTCCCTGAAAATTTCGTGAAAAATAGTGTTACAATTAGTTTGGTTAAATAAGTGGTGTGAAATGTTGGTTTAATGGGTAGCTAGCAAGGCAACTCAAAGACAAACTAGAAAGTACTCAGAACGCAGACCTCCACCAAGGTAGCCGTTTTGAAAAAGTCCTGGAGCCAGAGGTTTACTCAGATCACTCCCAAAATCAAATCATTTCTAACCTTTCCTTAAAATTGTATCCAAATCTGTTCAGTAGTTTCTTAGTAAATTAGCAGTACCATTGCTGGATCCAGTTGTTAATCCGAATCACTCCCAAAATCTAATCAATTGTTCCTTGTGTCATTCCTGACTTTCCCTGAAATTTTCATTATACTGGTTCATTTACATAGCCTACAGGTTATTGTCAGCTATGTCCCTGTCTTCTCTCTTGTTTTAGTGAGAACTGATGTGCTGTCTGTACATAACGCATATAACGTCAAATTGTACATTTCGGCATTAATTTTTACCCCAGTTTCTGAGAACAAAATAAATGGGCTATTACAATCATGCTTTTTCTCCGCTTTCCTTCTGTACCAATTTCCTCACAGGCTGTACCATTATTTAAATAGACTGACCATTGACTTTGAAGCCGCTCCACTTAGATCTGCCAGTCTTTTAACAATAGTGCCTCCTTTCGCCACATACAAAATGGCAAAAGCACTGCTCGGACTGCGTTTTGTATTTAAATGCTTCAATCAATTTCCTGCAATCATAAACCTTTACATAAATGCTACTCCGTACTTAACCTTAATCATTAAGACATTTCTCCGAGTTCTCATCCAAGCACAGCCATTTAAATGAGCAATCGCTTTAACCTTTACCTCCGTGTATTCTTTCTGACATTTAATAAATGCATGATTGAACTATTCAAACACGGGGGACAGAGGTTCAGGTTCAAGATTGATTTCTAATGTTGTTTTTTTTGCACCTGTCTGTCTCTTTTGCGTCACTCACAGTAATAAGCCAGAGCGGCCGCGAGGAATATTGATTCATTGGTGTGTTTTGGTCATGCTCTTGCCTTTTTCCTTTTTTTTTTTTGTTTTTGCTCACATGTACGCTGATTCTTTGAAGCCATCAGACCAATCTGCTGCACCGGGAGCAGTCCATCCTCACCGTAGAGGGGTGTAGAGCTGGGAGGTAGCACAATCTCTCCTCTATTCTTGTTCAATGCAGTCTTTATCAATATACATTAAGTTTGTAAAATCAAGGAAGGTAAATGCAAAGGTTGACTGCATTTCTCTTAATCTATATGCATGGATGTAACAAAGACACAGGGACCACTCAGAGCCTAAGCAGGTACCTCCCCCCTGCCTCTAGCTCCCGCCTTTGTTTGGTCTGCTCCATCCCACCAACCCCCCCTCGGTGGTTTCTGCTGCAGTATAAGTCAGGGGCTGCACTGTTTTTCCTGACACACACTCTCTCGCGCGCACACACACCAGGAGAGCGGACAGGCAAAGCGAGGCAGAGGGCAGACATGTCCGCACACGAGCGCAAATCCTCTTACAACTCGACAGTGCCCAGAGCAGATTAAAAGGGCTGCACATCTCAAATTGTAGTCCAAATGTGCCACCTTTGAATCCCTCTGTCATTCCTTCCAGTACTACTTCTTCCACGGGACCTTGCACCTTGTTCTTTGCATCTTCTATTTCTTCTCCTCCTCCTACCAACGCTGCTACTTCCACTACTACTGCTGATGCTCCTTCTTTTCTCCTAAGGCTTCAAAACAACCTCTGGCAAGCGTCCCGTACGCCTCTGCAGCTGAGATGACCGGGCAGCCAGCCTGAAGGCAAAGAAGTGTCCGGCGAAATACCCAACCCAGGCGCAAAAGATCAGAGAGTCCGTAGTAAGGGTTGTTAGCCATCCAGGGGTGGGTAGAACCGGTACAAGAAAAAAGGACAGGATCAGCACGGCCAGGTTGGAAGAATTGGAGGTGGAGGGGGAGGAGGAGGGGGAGGAGGATTGGAGAAAGATCCGGACGCAGAAAAAGCTGATATAGAAGAAATTGAGAGAAAGAACAAAAAAAAAAGATTCCAAGTGATCATGAAGGCTTTGTTGCTGCTCGTCCTGCCTTGGCTCAGCCCGGCCAACTACACAGACAATTTGGGCAACCTCCACATCCTCTATTCAGAACTGTGAGTACAACATCCAAACGCATCAATCATCCATCACCATTCCTTCTACTTCATCCATTCCACCATCCCATAAGTCTTTTCACCCCAAGCCATGCGCCCCAAGTTACTTTTTCCGATGTCGTAATACAGCGGGGTCCGTCAGGGCATCTTGTTCTAACGTCCGGGACAGTTGCAGCACACTGCAGCATCTCTGTTCACCCTCATTTGTGTTGAATTGAGTCGGTTACTACGGTATCGATCGCGGACCAGGCATTTGTCAAAGTCATGGGCTTTTAAATACACTGTAGTTTGGCAAGGCACTCTGGATGGTTGTAACCACATCGTGTTTGTTTATATGAACTCACTTCAAGCTCTGCATTAAATATTCATTGTCAGCCACTCTACTCTTTGCTTACGGGCTGCGTACGCTCCCCAGCAGAGCACTTGCCTTCCAGCGCACCATTTTTATAAACAGTAGAACCTCCGTTGTCAGTTATTGCACAGATGGGTACAGTAGGTTTTTCCTGGCAACACTTTTTTCTTGGCGTTTCAACAGAGCGGCTGCGATGAATGACTGTTATCTGCATCTGAATGATATTCTGATTCATTCAGAAATAGCCTGGTACACAGTTGGAGGCTGGAGTTTTACGGCTAAATGGTTTCTGTTAGGAGCAAGACTTCAAAAATCACTGTGTTTATTTTAGGTTAGTTCTGTTATAAAGGGATTGATGCAAGCAAAGCAGGGCTGATAACTGGAGTACCCAAAAAAGTAAACATTTAGCATTTAAGATGAAACACCTTTGTCTGTAAATATGCTCTATCCAGAAGTCCACAGGTGGCATAGTTTAAGCTTCACCTGGTTCAAATTAAGTAAAAAAAAATCTTCTATTTACACATCTTTCCCTATCCAAAAATGAATTGATTTGTCAAAAAATAGGTAGCAGAATAATTACAAAATTAATTGCAATAAAAGTCTACACTGCTTCTACAGTACCTGAAGGGGAAAAGTAAATTGGCAAAATAAAAAAAAATAAAAAAAATATGCATGTGCCTTCAAACTCCCTGCTGATTTGCCCTTGACTTCTGAACAGCTTAGCCAGTACGATCTTTGTACGGGGGCTAATTTTGGCAATAATTTGATTAAAAAATGGGGGCTCGTCCGGAAAATACAACTCAGCGAACCCGGTGCTTCGTCATCCTAAATCCTAGTACTTCTGTCTCCAGTCTGACGGAATTATTCTATTATATCACACTAACGCAAAGAACAATGAAGCGCTTTCGAAACCTCTTTAATTTCATTGTACACCCTCCTAGCTCCGCTGCCAAAGAGGAAGATTAGCACTAAAAAGCTTTGTTTGAAGGAAGACAACCAAGCGGAGGACATAGGAGAGATGATAGGAGACAGGAGGGTACAAGGTCACTTCCTGCGCCTAGCTAACCATCTGGCCATACATACGGTATCAGTAGTGATGGGACCTGGCAAACCAGAAATATGGGTCATATCACTCAGAGCCTGTTGGTAAATAATATTATCAGATCTGAGTGCATTTGCGATTGAGATTTATGGGCAGTGAGGTAGTGCTGATGATGACTTGACGTGTTGTTTTTCAGGCTGGCTTGGGTCTAGTGGCACGCCATTTGTCTTTATCCATAGCGTTGACAGCAGAAGCCCCCAGATAACCATTCTTCATGTGCTTGACTCTGTTTGTCCCATCTGCTTTTGCTCGTCTGGTATCTTTCAATTTGGCCAATCACAGAAGAGAGCGCAGACTGTGTGGTTAGATTTGATAGATGAAAGGATGGTTGGTATGTTTGAATGTGCGCAAATGGAACAATGTGAGTATTGATGCTTGATATAGTTAGCGATGGTTACGATGTCAGCAGCAGCTAATACCAGCAACAGTGTTATGAACATAAGAAAAGCCTGTGGCGGTTTCAAATGAATTAGAAAATGTATTTTTACATATTCTTGGCTTGCGTTTTTGCTTGAAATGTACAATACAAGGTGTGGACTAACCCTAACCCAGAAGTGTAGTTTACTGTACTAAAGCAACAGTCGAAAAAAAATGCATTTAAAAACACTTCAACAATAGTAGTCAAATTCTAGTTTAGTCCCTCCCCTGACTTCTACAGCAACATCAAATCAGAGTTAGTGTGGGCTGCTTCTCCACTCGACCACTATTGGTCAAAGTGGCAACCCAAAATCCAGGGATTGGACTAAATTACAATTCTGACAGGTCAAATATTACTTCAGTTCCTCTCCCGGTCTCTACAGCAACATCAAATCAGAGTTTGTGTGGGCTGCAACACCTCTTAAAAACTTGACTACTATTGGTCAAAGTGGTAACCCACAAACTAAGGCAGGGACTAAAGTAACATGACAATTCTGACAGGTCAAATAGCCATTTTATGCATTTTATGCATCACACCAATTGTTAGTTCCTTTGCTAAATGGCTCATAAGGACACACAATTTCCATGTATTTTGCTCAGTAAATTAATTGTTTCTATCGTTCTACAAGTAAAAAAAACCCTCAAAAACACATTATCTGCTGTAGCTTAAATGCTGGTATAAATAGATCAACTAAATATTGAGCCCCCCTGTCAGAACTGGAACGGACTCAAAGTAGCCTTATTTATGCAGAACTTGCAGCTGAAAATGTAGCATAGCAGTCTGCTTAGCTTCTTCACCTCATATTGATCCCACACAGTAAAAGGTTACGCTATGTATTAGGAAACTGTAGTCTTGTTAAATGGCGTAGCAGGGCTAAATTGTGCATGAAAACTACACTGACAAATGCAAATGGACACCGTCTGCCCCCCTCCCCATCACAAAACAAATGTGGAATCCTTCCTTCACTTTCATATACAGGCTACTATCTACATGTACAATATGAGTGACCAACTTGATTTAAATACAACACTGTGGACCTGTGGTGTTTACAGTATTGTACGTGGGTATTACGTCTGTTCACAGTAAAGTCTAAAGTGCATTGAGGTGCAAATAAATTACAACTATTGCGATGTACGAAAAAATTGCCATGATAAATTAATTGTTACTATTTTTATTTCAATAAACAACATTATTATATATTGTCCCATTAAAAAAGTCTTGAAAAGGTATTGAAATTCACGCTCTGCATACGCCCGTTAGCCTGATCTGCCATGTCTTAAACCGCGCAATTGGCCTAGCATGCTTCCTTTCGGGTCTAATCTGGGAGGTGTTTGATCAGCCCAAAGCAGCGGACATCTTCAGTATGGACGCACACTAACAGGATTATCCGCCTAGCCACCACACTTTCACTGAATCTTAACAATTCTTCGTTTGTTTGTGCCTGGATTAAATATTAAGCCTTGTTCTGCTGTCAAAGCTATATTTATCTTATTGGATCTGGGGGTGATATGGTATAAATTTAATATCACAATTTAATCACATTGTTAATGAAAGCTGCACTACTTGATTTATCTTTCCTTGTATTCTGGCAAAGATGATTATTTAGTTATTAGTACAGCATAACAGAAGTCATCTGAGAAAAAGACTTTGAGGTCACCTGTGGGCTGTATTATAAGGGTTTTTGTTTTAGAGTGAGGGAAGGAGCTGCTTAACCAATCACACGCTTTCATAGGATAGGAAAACTCTGATTGGTCGATACATCCTTTATCTATCCAGAACAGATCTATTGTGAAGGAGCTGATGTTTTATTTTTAAAATGCACAGTTTATTTACATACAGATTTTTGTTGTTATTTTCATACCTCCTGGCTTGTGTACATACTTCCTGGTTTGTGTGAGACTATGATAGGGTTGCAAATTATTATAGCCAAGATAATCGTGACCAAAAATCGATATTATGCCATGTAGTAGATTTCATAGTCCAACAACACAAGTCAAAGAAATACAGCATACAAATGATATTTATTTACAAAAACGTTTTTCTAGCAACTTTTTCTTTGCTTTTTTCCTTTGAATTTTCTTTTTAACTGCTCCGGCTCTTCTCTGTGGTGTTTATGTTTACGGCGTACGAAGTTCAAAGTGAATTTGTGACCCCAAAGCTTGGCTAGTTCTCAAAGTTGACTGAAAATATTGACTGAATTCAACACCGCTCTAAAGTACCCACCAAAACACACAGTGGATGTATGATTTAAAAGAACACACCACCGTTTTTTCATATTCAACTATGTTCTTCTCTCCCTTTAGACGAGTGGATACATACCTGTCTCATATTGATGCGTGCGGTCAATTCTTGTTGCGCGAATTTTTAATGTGTTAGCC
>JAVQKG010205246.1:0-10077 GCA_036025885.1 Hypseleotris bucephala
TGGTCCTACTCCAAATCCACTCAGCAGTATGACGTATGCTTCAGCTCAGACACTCTCAAGAGCGACGTAGTGGTTTTCCCCGCACCGTATCCTCCCGTAGATGCGGAACTGATCAGTATTAACGGAGGAGACACTTTTACAAGAACACAAACTTTACCAAGTAAAGAAAAGGTATTTAGTCATTTTACTAGAATTGCTTGTTTTTGTTTTTCTCAACTCTAAAAACAGTGATAGTATAATAAGGGCCCCACCCCCTCCCCCTTTTGACAGGAAGCCCCACCTGAATTTTAGGTTAATTATTTTTTAATGTAGCAACAAGATAAATTTTAGATACATTACACATTATCATCAAGTATTATTAAAATATACAGTAGTTCATAAAAAGATGCTCTGAACGCATTATTGAATTTTCTGTGTAACAGTCTGAATAATTGCAGTGAAAGACTAGGGGAAACACTAGATCACTTCATACCATTATGTCTTCCTCATAGTTTGTCCTGCTTGTTTTAAAGTCAGTGCACTGTCCATGGTGCTGAACAATCAGAAACACAAACAGCATTAAGTATTTGCACAATAATATACAGTCTGATAGAGACACACATCTGTTTTGTTTTTGAAGAACATAACCTAATGGCATAGCATGCATAGATGTGAGAGTTTCACTTCAGGTTGATTTTTCACTCAGTTATCCTTGTCTTGCCTATGAATACGATAGACTCCAAGGCATTTAGCTGTTGTAAATAAAAAAAATAACCAATATTATAACCAAAGTTTTACTCACAAGTGTTGAGTGACAAAGCACTTTATTTCTGGACCTGTATTCCTGGATTCTGTAGATAGAACAGAAAGGGGGGTGAGGAAACATACCACACAACAAATGCTTATAAAGACAAGCACAGACCTTAAAATATAACTTGGCAAATATTCTTTAGTTAGCCTATTTGTATTAAGGTTTCCACAGACAACAATTCCATTAATGGTCAGTTTAAAATTAAGACATTGACTTTCTATAAATACTATGTATTCCTCTCATGGCCTACTGTTATTTTGCCATTGATTGTGTGTGTGGCCAAATGCATTATATAGTATGTCCAATCCACATGCCACATCGTAGAATAACAAACGGTACAGACTGAAAGAAAGCAAAAGGAGGTAGGATACTGGAGATACTAAAAAATAAATCGGCTCCACCAGCATGCAGGTTGATCAAATTCAGAACTTTTTGTAACTGGGTTGATAAACCCATTGTAATGGGGCGGCTCGACATGTGTTGCTGATTCCTACCCTAGCGCTCCAGCCCAGGCGGAGCGGCTCTGATTAGTCTGGTTGCTAAAGGTGTGTCGCTGCCATTGTTTTGTCATTGTCCGGGGCTGTGTTGGCGTGGCGGGATGTTTCTTGGTATGTAGCTTTCTTTATCTATTTGATAGAGTTTTATTGTTGTATTGACTGTGTGTTTGTGGGCGCAAGGTATTTCGCCGGCGGGCATTGATCGAGCCCGTACGGCTGTTGGGGGACATTTGCCCCTTACTGCTCCCGGGTTGAGCAGTGGAGAAAGTGAAACTAAGGTAAATTATTAACATACGTGTGAATATTGCTACCTTTTGTTTAATGGATAGGAGCATATAGTTAACTTCAGTGTTTTTGTCTGTCAGAAAGCTGCAGCTGTGTGTGATGTTGTGCTGCTACTGTTCACCTGAGCATTGTGCATCCTGTTGTAAGGTAACTGTTGGCCTGTATTTGTAGGTTGCATGTTTGTATACAGCAGGCTAATGTATGCTCCTCTAACTACAGATTGTGTCGCTGTGTGCCTTTGTCCTGTCACAGCTTGAGTGAGCTGTGTAGCTTGTGATACAGGTACATAAAATTATGTAGCTATTAGTTTAATTTTGAATAGCATGTATGTTGCTAACTCTTGCTTCTCTTTGTGGATAACAGATTGCCACTGCTGTTTTTGTTATGCTCTCAGGTTTGCTCTCCATAGTATTTTCGTTTTAGGTGTTGTAGTATAAATAATAATAATTGAATCAAAGTAAAGTACAGGCGTTAGCCCAATGGTGTGGGGGGTTGGTCTGATGGGCTAGTGCGTGCTCTGTTCCAGTTGGGCTGGGAGTAGGCTAGTGTCTGTTGCACTTAAGTTACTTCTGTAACTGTATTCTCTGTCTTTTGCACAGTACCAAGCATTGTAGCTTATTTGCCTAGCACTTTACCATTCCACTGCTGCACTTTAAACCAGTAGCACTTTCCCTGATAGATAATTACCTATAGGCCCTCTCGTTGCACAATACTGTTAGCACCTTAACCTTAACCTCAATTAAGATGTTAGTTTAGTTTGGTTTGTTTGACTTTCCCCTTTACTAATTTTGTTTATTGATTGTTTGCCATCTCTTTGTTTCTAAATCTTACATTGATTTCAGTTGAGGTGTTAATTTGTATTTGATTTGTGCCTGTGCTTTATCTAAATTTGCTTATTGCCAAATAAATAAATGCCCAACTTCTATAATATAATAAAATAACTAAACTTGAATAAAATTGTTATTTTTACCTCGTTTTTGTATTCATTTGCTACGTACCTGGGTCACTGTAGGAAACCCTCTGATAAAAGTTAAACTAACTCTTTAGGTGAAATTCCCATCGTGGCGTTGTTGGGGTTATACATAAAATAAATAAATTAACTTAAACATTAGATAACAGACCAGTGGGTCTTAGACCCCGCCCTTGTAGTCATAGTTTGGTTACATTTTAATTATATTTTAATACACAATTTATACCGATATGCTTGAAAGCTTATCTGCTTTAATAACAAAGCTAACATTAAACCTGCAGTTAAAACAAAAAGGTACCCTACCGTTCATAGCAAAGGCTGATCCTGGCAAGTGTCAAGTATTTACACAAAGTCAGCTCCACAACTGTCATTACGCCTCCCTGCTCATGGTGAACGTCTATATTCTTTGTTGTTGCTATTCTGCCGTTTTGACCAACAGAAACCTAATTAAGTACCGTCGCCATGGTTAGAAATGCCCAAATAATCAAGGTAGCCTACTGCAATTGTACATTGAAAATTCAAAATGGCGCCTCCCTCTTGTCGCTTTTTTGTCTGTGACGTACTGCCACCTACGGTTTGGAGCTACACTACACCTTGTATAACATGTTTTATGTTTCAGTTTTCAAAGCATGAAATTCACCTCTGAAAATTAACTGTCCCTTTGCCAATTTCATTTTAAAATAACCCCTACTGATTTCTTAGTAAGGAAGAAAATTACATATTTATTCTACTGGGTGATACTAGATAATAATGAACCCATAACCAATTATGTATTATTTAGGGTCTATTTTCAGTCGTGATTCTGTGTCTGTAAGTAGGCTATGCAGTCTTCTGTTCCTATTCCCTCCCTCGCTCTTTCTGCTGTTGTCCATCCCCTCCCCCTCTCCTGCAGCTCTATTGAGCAGGGGAGCAGCTGCGAGAACTGATAGAATTAATATAAATTTTCTACAAACGTGTGCTTTCGGCTTCAAATCGTGGTAAACACGATATAATACCCACTCCTTCATTACCATTATGTTCACCCGCACCGAGACGGCTATGAGAGAATCTGCTGTGTCTATATGAAAACCACGAAATGTTTTAAGTATATGGGATCTTTGCAAATAATAGTCAAACTCTGCAACGCTAAAGATGGCTGGGCTCAGTAAGTGCGTGAGTCAGATAGAATTTGATTTTTTTTTAATTGATTTTTGTCTGTTGAAAAAGCACGGGCGTATTATGTAGGTCAGCACATAAAGATGGCAGCACATGTGCAATGTGAAGAGTGTCTTTTCTTCCAAACCACAGCTATCCTTGCAGACGGCTGTGTATTTTCTGTTAAAAACAAAGCCAGGAGCTGTCTGTTCAGGAACTGTCCAGAGTACTGAGTGTATAGCTACTGCAGCTCTCTGCAAATGTGACCGTGGGAGAGGGGGAGGGGCGGGTAATTTTCCGTCGTTCTGCAGCAACCGCAACAGGGAGCTTCTGTAGCCTACATTTGAGGCATCGAATCTGGTCAGCTCCCCACCCTGCTCTGCGACGAACCTGTAGCACATCGCTTGTCAGTCATGAGAAAGGCAAAAAAGGGCGTGTTGTTTGTGTGAGTGAGGTGACTGTCGTTTTTTGGTTTCCATAGAGACAATTCTGAGCAGTAAATGATGTTAACTGTGTCTAGATGCCCCCTCCCACACAGACGAGACAAAGACACTGTAGCCTATATTAGAGGGTATAGAAAGATAGAGCTTTCTTGGCGATAAAACAGTATTATCTGAAAATGAGGTAAAAAAATTAAATAAATAAAAATAAAAAAAAACCTCTTGTAACTGCATGGAAATATAGAGGGATTACAATTGGTTACAGATAAAAGGGGAAATTATCAGTACCCGTCACTACTCCTATCCCTGCGCTCTTGGGATGTTATTTCACTCACTAGATTATAGCTTTGTCATGGTTCAAAGCAGAGGCCAATTCCTTTTGCATCCACCAAGTATTTAAATCCATGGCATCCTAAGAGGCTAGAATCCAAAACCAGTCTGCATTTCCTGATAGCTTTGTTCACTGCCACAACAAGAATTTGTATAATGTATGCAGTGAGCTCTAACGGGAAAAACAAGAAACTCTTTACCCCTTCTAGGTCTCTAGTGGACGGATTTGGGGGATTTTATCACTCAACACCCAGAAGGGAATGGTTCAAAGAATAGTAAATAGAGTAAATAGATTGTGGGACTTTTAAAGCTTTATAAACTTTTTTTTCCACTATACATTGACTCTTTAAAGACAAAGTGAGATTGGATAAATATCTTAATATTGTTGATTTAAAAATACAATAGACCCACATCATATAGTCCCACTATGTCTTGGTGTTTGAATTTTGCACATCCTGAGAATTACATTAAACTCCAAGTTGTTTTTTTGTTCTGGTGAATGACGTCAGATTTTATTTTCTACAAGGGATAATGTTTGAGTGCTTTTGCTAGATAGGTAGGCGGTTGGCGGATGGGCGGTGGTGTGATAGTCACATGTTCATCTTTTTTTTTTGTACTACCCATATTCCGATAGAGGGACCAATTTAGTTTATTCTCGTGCCTGGTTTTCCTCTCACAGATTGACAGCAGAAATACATGTGCAGTCCAGATGCCATTTTTAATGCTGACCTTATATGGGGAAAAAAATGTTTCTCATACTTTGAAGGATCTCTGAATTAGCCTAGTATTTTTTCTGTAGTTGTTGGTAACCCTAAATCTGTGGTTAAATTAGTATTTTAAAATTATTATTCAGTTTTTAAAAAACATTCAAAACATGTATTTATTACACAGAAGGCCAAATTAGGTGGAAATACACACTTTGTTTATGACAAGCACAAGATTTCTTTTTCAATACACGTCACATTTCCTTTTTCTTCTAAGCAAAATTTCACCCACCAAATCTTCACTTACTCATCACTCTTAAGTGTCAACAGAATAATTGTGATAAGCCATACACAGGCAGCTTCAAGAGGTGTTTTTTTCCTGTTCAACTTTCCAGCAATACCGTCCTGTCATTATTATATAAATAACTGTAGAGGAGAGAGCAGAACCCTTACTGGAAAAGGGAAATTTTATTAAAGGGAGATTGAGATTGAGCTTGTTCTGGAGCACTGCTCATTATCTATTTGTAAAAGCTATATGGTGTGTACATATGACAATTACTGATTTGAATGCATGTCAATGTGAAATAGCTTAAAAGAAATTTGTTTCATATTGTGTTTCTTTGTTTTTATTTTTTATCTGAATTCTGTTTTGTAGTTTGTTTGCCCTGTCAAATCCAAGTGCGCATAGCCTACAGTTTATTTGTGCCGAGTAACTATTCTCGCCAGCAAGGACGTTCGTAGGTTGTTTTCTCGGTGTGGAATAAAAGGGCGGTGACACACTGAAACAATTTAAAGCAGTGTAAGATCTGTTACAAAACAGCATAGTCGATGGCATACAAAAAGTAAAACAAACTATAACAGGTTTTGTTTAGTATGATGATTTTAATTTTGTTGGAGGTGCTAAAAACAGCCAGTTGTCTGGGTGAACAACTCCCCCTCCCTCTGCCATGATACCAGCAGCACGACGCGGAGGAGAGTGTGGGAACATGCTGCATATTTTTTGTTTTGAGAAGGACTGCACTGATAACGGTGCAGAAGTGGGTAAACATGGACTTTGTGGAGGAGAGTTATAGTAGGCTATATGTCAGCATAGAGAGGACGTGTGGTGGGCCGTGTACGCAATTGGCTGCGTCGTAAGCGGATCTATTTTCCTATGAAGTGGATTGGGACCTGTATAAAAATAATCACAAAAGACGAAATCCAAGCCTGCCTGTGATGGCTGTGTACCGTGTACCCCTTTCTTTGTATTTAGTTGCTTTTCTTCTTAGTGGTCCCTGTGATGCAATGATTAGATACACAGTTTCAGAAGAGCTTGAAAACGGCTCAGTGGTTGGTGATATCGCTCGTGATTTGGGTCTGGACTTAGACAAACTTCCCACAAGACGCATTTGGGTTTTATTAGAAAGAGGACATAGACTTTTTACATTAAGTCACATAACTGGGAAGCTCATGGTGAGTGGCCGCATTGACCGAGAGACAATGTGTGCATTTAGTGACACTTGCTCTTTTACCCTCGAGGTGGTGTTAGATAATCCTATCGAGGTGCACAAAGTGGACGTTGAAATTGTGGACATCAATGACAACTCGCCACAGTTTTTCAAAGATGAATATCATTTAAAGTTTGCAGAGTCCGCACTCACAGGGACTCGTTTCCAAATTGAAGGAGCCTATGACGCAGATGATGGGTCGAACTCTGTTAAACTGTACCGCCTGAGCCCAAGCGATCATTTAGATTTAAATTAAACCTTTGTCCAGAAATAAACACATCGAGCTTATACTGAAAAAGCCCTTTGATCGTGAGCAAACGCCCTCTCAAAACTTAATACTGACAGCAATAGATGGTGGCACTCCACAGCGCACTGGTACAACCAAAATCAATATACATATCCTTGATGAAAATGACAATGTCCCTGAATTCGAAAACTCAGTGTACAAAGTGAAAATGGTTGAAAACTCTCACAAGGACACCGTTGTTTTAACATTGAATGCAAAAGATGCTGATGAAGGTTCAAATGGGGAAGTTTTTTATTTATTCAGTCAATATACTCCAGAGATTTTAAAGCAGTTGTTTTCTTTAAACAAAGACACAGGGGAAATTAGAGTCCAAAGCATGAGGAAACAAAGTTGTGTGAAATGTACATTCAGGCTGTGGACAAGGGGCCATCTCCAATGACTGGACACTGCAAAGTAGTGGTTGAAGTTTTGGATGTCAATGATAACATTCCTGAGATAGTCCTTTCTTTACTGTCCAGTCCAGTGCGTGAAGATGCTCGAACTGACACGGTTGTGGCTTTGTGTGTGGTGGACCATGACTCTGGACAAAACAAACATGCAAACCTGGACATTAATCCAAGTTTGCCCTTCAAAATCAAGTCATTCCGTAATCATTATACAATTGTCACATCTGCTTTCTTGGATAGAGAGACAATTTCATCATATAATGTGACTGTTTGTGCAGTGGATGGGGGAGTTCCTCCACTGTCATCACAACTAACTTTTAAAGTAGATGTTGCAGATGTCAATGATAATCCACCTGCATTTGAGCAGACATCTTATACAGTTTACATCACTGAGAACAATCTCCCTGGAGCATCTCTCTGTGTTGTAAAGGCCACAGATGTAGATACTGGGGAAAATGCACGCGTTATCTATACTGTGCTGAATAGCCATAATTATGGCATTTCTTTGTCCAGCTATATCAA
Organism: Hypseleotris bucephala; assembly: GCA_036025885.1. Taxonomy (NCBI): domain Eukaryota; kingdom Metazoa; phylum Chordata; class Actinopteri; order Gobiiformes; family Eleotridae; genus Hypseleotris; species Hypseleotris bucephala. The sequence goes on from JAVQKG010205246.1 coordinate 7,853, forward strand.
TATTAAACCTGAGACAGGTGAAATCTCTGCTCTACAGGCATTTGACTTTGAAAAGTTACAGGAGTTTCACTTCCAGATAAAAGCTCAAGATAATGGTGTGCCTCCACAAAGTCATGTGGCCACAGTATATGTTTACATTATGGATCAAAATGACCATGCTCCCAGAATAGTCTACCCACCAAAGAATGAGAGTCACATCACACTCTTAAAAAATGCTGAAGCAGGAGTCATTATAACTAAGGTGATAGCATGGGATAGTGATGCAGGACAGAATGCCTGGCTGCTCTACAACTTGGAGCACACAGACTTTGACCTGTTTAAAATTCATGAACACACAGGTGAGATCCGAACCATCAGACATGTCACAGAGGAAAACTCTACCTCTTTTGTCTTGTCAGTACTAGTGTGTGATAACGGCCTGACAACACTCTCTTCAACCACAACCATCCATGTGCAGGTGATGGAGCTGCCACCAAAGCTTACTCCTGACCACAGGCGTATCATCAGGCCTAACAGCCCTCTAATGTTTTCCAAAGTCACAATCTATCTCATCATTGCCTTGTGTTCTACAACCTTTGTGTTTTTGGTCACTGTTTTTGTGCTGGCCATTGTACGTTGTCATGCCTACTGTACCCAGCCTGGCTCTTGCTGCCCATGTTGTATATCTAAAACACATTTACCTGATAGGGGACCATCAACAGGAGGAAGACTTGTTACTCAACAAAGAAACAATGTGGTTATGCGCCGTGACATTATGGTGGAACCTCGTTACATTGAAGTGAGGCAAAATGGCTCTCTGACTGAAACATATTGTTACAAAACATGTTTAACCGCTACATCTGGAAGTGACACTTTTACGTTTTACAACATGGGCCGACCGCACAGTGGTACCTGGGGCTCAGGTTATGTAACCAGCCACAGTGGGCAAAGCCAGATAATTGTACGGCGACTCAGCATGCCAGAAGCAGCTACTATTGCATCTTTTCAGGTGTGCCATGTTGTCATTTTGTTACATAAACATACTTTGATCTGCTTGAAATACATTTAGAGTAACTTCTAACTAAATTGCATCCTGCATTATAACTATAAGGAGATATCTCCCTCATCCTAGACCAAAACCTTGAGTTATGGGTATCATAGGAAAAAAGCATTTTCATATGACTGGCAGAATTGTCTTTCTGGGTTGTTTTAATTATCATTATCATCATCTTGATTATTATTAGTCTTACCTGTCTATTAGTGTTTACAAGTAGTTGTGCTTGAAAAATAAAACACAAAACTATTACCATACTCATTCATACAAAATAATGAATTGCTAGGATTGTGTTTTTTATTTGTTTTTGACTGGCTCGCTCCATATGGGCGAGGCAGAGAATTTTAGGTGATAGGGTGCAGCAGGGTGCAGAATGTGAAAGCTCTCTATGAAGAATATGTTATCTCAGAGCAATGAAAGAGAAACAATTGAGAAATGAGTCATCATGTGAGAAATTTGCTGGATTTCCTTCCATTGAAAGCGAGGCTAACTTGTTTCCATTAGTCTTGATCTGACCCATACTGATTAAGGTGAAGAAAAAGTTGAGTATAATACTGGACCATTAGATTAAGGCATTTATTACTTACTGTGTTGTATGTTCCCTGCTATTAGCTTAACCTGATTGTCTCTTCTCCCTGACTTCCTATCTTCATACATGTTGTGCAATGGACAAAAACACTGTTGGTCTTTGTATAATTTTGGTATTGTTTATTTTAATACAATTATGTTTTTATTCAGACAGTGGCTCAATTCATCTATCACAAATGCTAATCTGTGAAAATGTCTAACTGTGTGTTGATTACCAAATCAGCATCTTCCTCAGAACAACTCGAACAAGATGGTATTTATAACTTCACTTATGTCTGTTTTCCTTTTTTTTCTTTTCTTTTAGCCCAGAGCTCCTAACTCTGACTGGAGATATTCAGCCTCACTGAGAGCAGGAGGAGTGATGCAGAGGTAGGAATTGTTCTAATTTAACATGTTATACCTTTTCATCACTTTAAATGTAGTCTTAAAAAGACCACATTATACTTCTTTTCACCTGCTTGATTAGGTCCTTTTTTCAAACCCAAAAGATTTTTCTAAATCATTTTGTGTTTTAGAAAGCCAATGTTTTTTTTTTTATTAGAGACAGTACAAATAAAAAATGTCAGATTGCACCACAGTATTTGTTATAGGGTTGGGACAATAA
>JAVQKG010205295.1:0-10393 GCA_036025885.1 Hypseleotris bucephala
GTGATATTTTGTAGTTAATGCTAATTTCTCCATTGAAATATATTATGGTTTTGCCTCCAGTTGACAACATTCCGGAATTTAGAATGTTTTGTTTACAAACTTTTAAGGGGTCTATACAGGCTGCTCATATCTTTCAGTCTTGTAATGCTAATCAGTGATGTTGAGATACTGTAGAAAAAAATAAACAATCCCTGCCCATCCAATCCAAAAACAGAATGTAAATTTAGAAATTAATTAAAAAACATTGCTACTTCATTTAATTTCTAAAGCTTTTGTACCATATAGATATCCAAACATAGACCTTAAGAACAAGTATATTTCACGGTTCACTTGTATCCCCCCTGGATCCTGTATGACCCAATGTGTGTCATCTGGATTGGCCCCAGACAATGTGTGTAATGATCCCGGGGCATTAGCACTTTTGCACCATAAGCATTCTTCAGGCCTGATTGTCCTGAGCTGTCTGGGGTGGGGGGCTCACATTAACACCCTGGTGCTGAGTGGCCACGCTCTTCTGAGTAGTCACAACATTGGACCCCCACCACCCCAAACCTTTCCACACACCACCAGTCAGACACCCCTGGCATTCCTCAGCTGTGCTCTCAAAACATGACTGCAGGCTGCACCTCTGGGACCAAACACTGTCTTTATGGTTAGAAGCATCCTATCATCAGGGTTCATACCGGTGCTTGAAATCCTGGAAATTGCTTTAATTTTAATGACATTTTATCTCACAACAAATGACTAATGTTGTTTTCACACCTTAGAATCTGCTTCAAAATCCGCAACTAGAAAACACAGATTATTCCATTGTTTTTATAAGATCGTGGAATTTCCCAGAAAATTAACTTTGTATTAAATTATACATTTTTGGTCTACTTCAGCAACAAGGGAAGGTAGTGCCACCCCCCAAACTCTGCCAGTGGTCCAGTTGTATGGGGCTTGAAAACACCTAAAAATATAACTTAGAAAGTGCTTAAAAAGTGCTTAAATTTCATCTTCAAAAGTTGGAACTTGGAACAGCAATAACAATTGGCATGGCATTGAATATTGTCAGAGGCGGTCTATTACTGTTAACCATGTATAAATAATGAAGAAAGCAGTCTTGTAGAGTCGTGTCATATGATTGCCTTTGAGCAATAGCAGATAACACCCAGAATGCAAAAAGCTCAATAGATAAACTGCTCTGTATGCTTGTAATAAATGTATCCAACCACTATGACCTTCACAAATGAAAAGTAAAATATTGGTCTACTGTGGAAATGTACTGCTTACCCATAATACTGCCCTGTTTATTACAACCATATCTATTTGAATATTTTACTGACCTTTATGGCAAAATTGGTTTAACCATTTTAGCTGAAACTATATTTTAGGTACTGACCCCAAACCTGGAAATCACTGCTTTAGATCATCACAGTGCTATCAGTATAATTTTGTCTACGATTTAATTTTCTAGTTACCTTATCTCGATTGGTTTGATGGACTTGCTTTTTTGCTACTAAACATGAAGATACTTACCATTCTTGTCTGTCCAGCTGTCCAGTCCAATGAGGTCCGTGTGGGTTTGACGCGGAGCCTTAGCCGACAAGAGAGTGACATCCCAGATCACCCAGGCTTCTGCAGCTCACGTTGGGCTGGAAATGAGGACTATAGGAGCCAAAGAACATACTCACCTTGCGTACAGCAGTCCCAGGTATGCATTCATTGATTTATTCTTGTTTAAAATATGCTATTGTTGCACTAATTGTATTGTGTGTGTCCACTAGCAGACCATCTTGTACAGAAGTGACAGTACTGACTACAGATGTCCAGATATTGACAGTGGGGTCGAAGCTGGGAGTGACATAACTCCACCTACTCCTGCCTTCCCCATCTCCCCACCAACACCTTATGGTAAAGGCTTGATTGATATTTCTATTCGTATTATTATAGATTTTGTATTTTGAAAAATGTCTAATGTTTGTTTTGTTTGCAGTAAAAAATATGTCGGAGTTTAATCTCAGGCAATCTCCATCTCTCAACATGCGTTCCTTTGGCTTCAAAAGTGACCATGGTAAGTTTACACCACACCAAACTGAAAATTAATGGACATTTTATAAGAAGCTGGACTGTTAAATAACTGGGTGGTAACTTCATCAGGTACACCAACCACTCAAAAAGCATATTACACACAGTTGAAGGGATTTAGGTGAATGTAGCTGGATATTTTAGAAATGGTTGATCAACTGCGGTTTCTGCACTCAGCAATTTGGGAGTTTTACAGAGTGTGGCCCCAAAAAATGAGTAAATGTCCAGTGAGTATGTGTTCTGTGCTAGGTGAATGGCCAGATTGGAAAGAAAATATAACAATAAAAACAAAATACTTGTAATATGATAATATGTTGAATGCGATCTCAACCTTGAAGCAGACGAGCTCTAGCAGAAAGCCATACTTGGGCCACTTTATTAGGTTTTTCTAATAAAATGGCCACTGTCTAGATTTCCTGAGAATTTTCTAAAACAATTACACATACTCCGTGTCAAATAAAGACAGCTTTTCTTTCATGTCTGTCCTGTGACCTGCATTTTGCATTCTCTATCTTGTCAGAACTGAACTAAACCAGGTCTCTTGGCTTCACCCTTATAATGGTGACATTGTTGCACAAGGAATTTTAGTGGTTTTGGGCAATAGCAAGAAAACAAAAGACATCTCATAAAGGTTAAAGAAGGGAGATTCCAGTTTCTGCACTTCGATTTGGTTTTCAAAGAATGTCCTAAAGATATTTTGATCACATTCCCACCATATATATACGTTTAAACATTTTGGTGTTTATCTGAAGTGGCACACACCCTAGGCTAAGCATTGCTGTCACATATGCCAACCCTATTGTCATACATTTAGGGACTTTTGAAGTACATGCAAAAATGCTTTTATGGGTTTTGTGTTTACCCAATTTTAGCATGCTTCATATACAGTAGTAATTATAGCATTTGACGGTTGCATCCCAGGAGTTACCCACATGTGATGCACCGTTCCCACCACAACTTGACATTAACTTTTTTTATTACTGGCCACTGTGGCTTGTCTTTTTAAAATGTTACAAGCCAGTTTGTGTTTTCACTAGCCAAAAATGAAATATTAGATTTTTTGCATGTGGCCATATTAATGCATTATTTATAATTTTCTTTATTTAGTTGTTTTTTTTTTATTTCAACTAAGCTCAACAGAATAAGGGTGTATTTTACCATAATAAAGGAGAATCTCTAAGATGAAATCCAACTGGCTAAAGTGGCTAGTGAGAATAAAGTTTTGCTAGCCAGAACTAAAATCTAGCTGTGTTTGGCTAGTTAGCTAGTGTTAATGTCAAAGCCTGGTTCCCACCATAAAAATTTGCTTTCGGACTTGACTGTGTGGTTGCGATGGCAATGTGCTGTATATGTAAACGTTGAAGGGGCCTGGGAGCCTGTCTGTCCCCCGCTGTGCCTCTTAGTACCTTTCAGTCCTGTTTTATCACCATGGTTACTGTGGGTCAGAAAACTTGGTGTCTGTGCGCACAAAAGGAGGGACAGGGAAGACATTCTTTTCAGTTTGTAAGTGGGAACCTGGATGTAAGGATAGGGTGCATTTAGGCCATTGCTATTTAAGTGAAATTTAAATTATATATACATACCCATAAGGTTTGCCACATTTTAAATTATCAACACATTAGCATAACAGAAGACATTTTACTGACATCTAACTTTAGTATTTTCAAAGACTCTGCTAGTGATTTTCAATATCAAAGAAGTTTCCAGAAAAAGCAATCCCGATTACGGTATAAGTCAAATGTTAAAATACACTTTCCCATTCAACTGATGACTATGCTTTGGTGAAATTTTATAATCTTAAAGCAGTATAGAAAATGTTTGTCTTTAGAAATCAACCAACTTTTTCAGCATTTTAATCAGCTCATTAAAACAAAGTAATTATTGTATTTTCTATTATTTTGTTCTATTAAAGTGTTTGTGCTACTGTGTTCTCAGAGCCTAGAGGATACTCAGATATTGATGCTTTGCCAGAATCCTCCATCAGCTGTCACAGGACGCTCACACATTCAACATCTGTGGTCGGGGCACTTCAGCGAACAGAGAGGTACATGTATGTCCTCACCTACATTTATCAACTTACTGACTACACCTTAAAATAATAACTAAATAAGTCATCTTTTTCTGAAAACACAAAAAATCAAGTTGTAGCTATGATTACTTGCACTACTTACATTGCTTAGTTTTATTTCTCACTTGACTTGGTTTCTTTCAGCCCTTCAATAAACCCATCATGGTCCGAGCACCCAGCCCTGACCCGGCACGCCTCTCTGAGCAGTTACCCCTCTAGAGAGCCTCCTCCCCACACCATGTCCCTGGATTACGGTCACCACTCTCCCCCCCTCCATCACCCCCACATCCACCCAGCTCCCAACGCCCACAGCTCGCCCCGCAGCACCCAGAGGAGTCGCATGGCCCACTTCGCCCTGAGCCGCTGTCCCGCACAGAGCTTTGACGAACAGGATGACCAGGGACACAGCTATGGGACAGACAGGCATCTTCTGACCGTAATGGAGGGGCATGGCCAGCCTCCCATCCTGCCAGAGAAGAAGAGGGCGTCAGATGGGGAGCACTCACTGGGGACCGCCTCTCCAGCTCTGAGCGGGTTCTCCAGTCCTCACAGTGGGAGCTCCCTCAGTATCCCCTTTCCCAATGTCCTGCCTGACCTGTCCACGCAGATGTCAGGCACTGCTTCGCCCCTGCCAGGTAAATGACAGGCTTCATACGAGAGCTTGAAATCCTTGAATATGATGGGGTTTTAAGGTTTGAAAAGTGCTTGAATTTTTAATGAGGTGCTTGAAAATGCTTGATTAAAAAAAACATATATCAAAACAAATGACTTGTGTGGCACCACAGCCCCACCAAGGCCTGCCTATAGAATACACAGATTATTTCATTATTTTATAGAAGGAATTTTCCTGCTGTTTGTGTAACTTTTATATAAAATATTTATTGTCGACTTCAAACTATTTAGTGACATATTTCAACATGGAAAGATGTAGTTCCACACCTCAAACTATATATATATAAATAAACTAACCAGTTTTATGAAAAAAACTGAAAATATACCTTGAAGGTGCTTGAAAAGTGCTTGAATTTAATCTTTACAATGTTGTACAAACTCTAAAATCAAGTAAATGTAGAGTACACTGTGAAAAACGTGGAGAAAAAAGGCAAATTAGAAGGTTTATATTAGTATTAGTTTTTTTTTACACATTGAAATCAGGATCATGGATCAGAAACATTGAAAGTCTTTAGTCAATATGAAATTGTTTCAAGATTTTTGTTGCTCCATCTGTACTGTGTATCATCTGTGGACTATTACATTACATTCTGTTTTACCAAATTGGAGGGTCACTATGTTTGCTATCTGTTCTATTTGTTTTATAGACGTACTGGCCAGCAAGCAGGTTACGGTCAAATTTGTCCAGGACACCTCTAAATTCTGGTACAAGCCTGATATCTCAAGAGATCAAGGTAAGCCTAAATATTTGCATCTTTATATACACACTATTCTACTTATTTAGGAATAGTCATGTAGTCCAATGAGTTACTTTTTAACATTTTCTCAATAATATTGTTTTGCAGCCATTTCAGTTCTAAAGGACAAGGAGCCAGGTTCCTTCATTGTGCGGGACAGTCATTCATTCAAAGGAGCATATGGTCTGGCAATGAAAGTGGCAACACCTCCACCTTCTGTTCTCCAACAAACCAAAAAAGGTAGGACAATGGAAAAAAACAACAACAATACAGACGTTGGTCTTTCGAAGTTAGTTAGACAGATAATCTACAAGGGGAGCATAAGGCTAGCCTAGGTGGTTTGATCCAAATTGACACTGACCCTGTTCTATGATGTAAAGTAGATACTATATTATTTTTCTTGAGTTCCTGCCCTGCCCTCTACAGCAATAGCAAATCAGCCTTTGTGGGATAGAGCCTTGACCGATAGTAGTTGAGTTTTTGAGTGATGTGTTTTGTGATTGGATGTAGTGTCCAGGGGAGGGTCTAAAATCAAACTCCATCTCTATTTGTCAAGCATATTTTAAACGTTTTAGGAATTTCTTGTCTTTAGGCTACAGCTTTAACAAGTTAACGTTAGATTACACAGTGCATTGCTGTTTGTTGCATATGGGGCTGGGTCATAATGATATGCTTAATTGCTGTATAATAAAGTGAGCAAGGATCACCTTCCATAATTAAGTGGCAATTGGACCAACATCAGACATGTCCTGGAAATGACAGACAAAGCCATCTACAGTTTCAGTCAACTGTCCTCTGGTGCACTGTGGAACCTGAGAGTCTGCGAGGCCTGTGTTTGTGTATGGAAGCATCTCCTTCTTTTCTAGTTTCTCTCCTGGGCATCAGCGCCGTAAAGCCAAACAGACCCCTATTGCCTGATAGTCTTAGATGTGCAGCTAATGTTTCAGACCATAACAAAAGATGTGCTGGGTTCATAATCCCAGGACTATCTCTGGGGAAACATTCTGTCCCACATTAGCACTATTAGGTGTTATCGAGGGAATAATGTTGTAACAGGTGTTTTTTTATTGTGTTATGTGTTATTGTGTTGTTTTGTGGAAAAGAAAGAATGCATTTTAGTTCAAATATATTTTAAGTTTGTATAGCAACCCAAACAATCCAAATGAAATAGTCAAAATAAAGTATACAATGAGGTAGTTTTCAAGGGCTGCTCTAGACTTTATGGTTTAATTATCAAACGTTTTCACTGGTATTGTGATAGGTCTTTAGAACTTATGTGAATTGTATATAATGTATACAAATATTATGTTTTGTGGTATTTGTTACATATTTGGTGTATTGGTGAATCTTTTTTAGATGTTGCACTCCCTTGAAAAAAAGTTCCCCCAATTCCTCTTGCCATGTTTTGGGATAAACAATGACGTATTGAGTGATAAGAATGATTCACTCGTCACATTTTTCTCCTCAAAAAGGTTCACTGTCCGTAGTGTTCTTTCTTCAAGCCCACCCTGGAGTTGTACCCTTTTATTTAGTCCCATCTGTCTTTTTGTTTTCACCCCTGTCCGGAGCTGTGGCACCTGTGGTGACATCATGACACGGTGCTTCACGCACTTTCAGCTCAAGGCATTGTAGATCTTTCTGAGTGTGAAATCTAACCCACCTGAAGGAGGAGGCCTTTGTGTCAAGACATTCCTCTCAAGACTCCTCCAGCCCTCCCACAGCAGCTTCTGTTCAATCATAACCCCATTGAGACCTTAAAATACAACACTCTTGGAATGTGTAGACTTTGTACTAATCATGTTAGTTTGTCTGTTTTGGGATCATACAAAGACAGACTATGTTGTTCATTTATTTTTTCTTGTTTATTTCTACAGGAGGAGATCTCTCAAATGAGTTGGTGCGCCACTTCCTCATTGAGTGTACACAGAAAGGAGTTCGGTTAAAAGGCTGTCCCAATGAGCCATACTTTGGTGAGTGCCCACGCTGTAAAGTTCCTGCAGTTTGCTTACAGCAGTACCATCTAGTGGTTGTTTCGCTGCACTACCTAAATATTAAAAAAATGTTGTACTGTCTTCTATTCTGTTAAGCGTTTTGATTACAAAACTTTTTCATTTGTATACAAATATACAATATTTCTTGTATTTTTGGTTTTAAAGGAAGCTTAACTGCATTGGTTTGCCAGCATTCCATCACTCCTTTGGCCTTACCCTGCAAACTTATCATACCAGACAGCGGTACATGTTCAAATCTAAATCTGCATAAATTAATTATGGTGACTCTTATTGAATTACAATTTTAACATGTGTGTATAACATTTTCATTTAGATCCTTTAGAAGATGTTGTTGAGAACACCTCTCCATCAGTGAGCAATTCTGCTGCTGAACTGTTAAAACAGGGTGCAGGTAAGGAATAATAATTAACGTAAAACATCTAGCAGATTTGAAACATTTCATTAAATAATAATGTCTTTCGTTGTACCTACAGCCTGTAACGTGTGGTACCTTGGCTCTGTGGAGATGGAGTCCCTGACTGGCACGCAGGCCGTGCAGAAGGCCACCTCTATGACTCTGAAAGCCAACCCCCCCATAACCTCCACTGTAGTCCACTTCAAAGTGTCCTCCCAGGGCATAACCCTCACAGACAACCAGCGGAAGTAAGTCAATCTCTAACTTTAAACTGCAAACATGTTTTCATAAAATATAAAATAACTATGATCTTCTTCCTTGTTAGACTTTTCTTCCGGAGACACTACAATGTAAATACAGTCATATTCTGTGCATTGGACCCCCAAGACAGGAAGTGAGTATTACTTCAGCTTTATTCATGATTTCAAATGTTTGTATAGCTGAATTGAACTGACCTATTTTCAACTCTTCAGGTGGAAAGTAGATGGCTACCCTTCAGCAAAGTAAGTAAATGACTATTTTCTCCCACTGTCCCAGTGTAATGTGCAACTATAATTTTAACATTTAACAGCTATTTTTAACATGACATAGCCAATTTCACACCAATGACAGTGCTGTTGTAAACCACACCGCTTGACTTTGCAGGATTTTCGGCTTTGTGGCGAGGAAAACAGGCACTTCTATGGACAATATCTGTCATCTGTTTGCTGAGCATGACCCTGAGCAGCCAGCCAGCGCTATTGTTAACTTTGTTTCCAAGGTGATGATTGGCTCACTGAAGAGTAAGTAGACTTTTAGATCGCCAGACTGAAAGAAAGACACGATTTGGGCTTGAAGACTGAAAAAGACTTCATTTATATGTTGTTGGATCAGAAACATGATTCAAATATTTTTATTGCATGGCCAAGAAACTAATGTTCACATATGTTTGTTTTGTACATATTGATACCTATAATCTAACTATAGACTCATAGAACCCTATACTGTTGCATGTATTTTTTACATTTTAATATTTAATCTAAAAAAAAAAAAGTTTTAACTCTATTATGCAGGTTATACTAAGGTCCAGGTTAATGTGGCTCTATCATGAACTGGATTTTATCTATGCAATGTAAAGTTTATTTTTTTAATTGCGAAACAGTGGTTGACTTTACACAATGTACATGTACAATACCTAGCAAATGTTTTAGGCAGGTCTACAAAAAACAAAGTTAGACATTTAAATCCAGTCATTTGACCACATTTGGCATTTAAACAATTTTTAAAGGGCAGTTAGATTTTTCCATAAGTTTGTGTGGTTGTAGGCTTCTCACATCTTTCTATCTCCTCAATCCCCGGCAGTCTTGGTGATGTTGGGGCTAAACCATGTGAAGATAGTTACTTACTAACTAGAAGCCCAGGCAATTGGCTCATGTCACTAAAGTAACATCTAGAATCCAGATAGTCCTCCAAATACACACACAAAAACAATTCTTGTACAAGTCACATTTTATGATACAAGTAAATACTAATGTTACCATTTTGAAGGTGTTGTTACTTCACTGCATTTCTTAACACTTGCCTAAAACATTTGTCAGATCATTCATTATCAGTTTTGTCAATATGACCACTTTTACAGTTGCCAGTAATGTATGTGTGTAAGTATAAATGTGCGCGCTAAAATGTGAGAAAATTATTTTAAGTAAACCCTAATATATATTGACTCAGACATTAAGAACAAATTAGTACTTTTTTTTTTTCCTAGGGTGCATCTGACATATCCTGTTATCTGCAATATTTGATGGTATTTGTGAGGCTTTGTGTACACTAGCACCACAGTGTATCACTATCAAGCTTAGGCTGCTTTATTAATAGGGTGCGATATGTAGATTAGACACAAAGAACATTTGGACAAGTGTGCAGATTTGAGCAAGTTTGCAAGGGACAAAAGTGGCCCAAGGTAGAAACCATGGTAAAATGGTTACATTCTGATGCCAATGCTACTGTAGCTCAAATTGCTGAAGATTGTAATGCTAGTTTGGATAGAAAGATGTCAGAATACACAGTGCATCACAGTTGGCTACAAAGGGGACCAACTCATTATAAGGCAGGTATTACTGGACTTGCATTGCGTTTTAGTGTTTTTTTGTTTTTTTTACATTTTTATAAGGCTAAGATCAGTGTTTAGACATCTGTCAATGACTCATACAAAACACTTGCACTGGGACAAGTTTAAAAAGCTTATCATTCCCCCAGTTCTTTGCATGCTGGATTGTATATGAGATGATGGCCATAAGCTTCCTGTTAATTCACAATGTTTAGTGTTGGGCAGCCAGAGGGACCAACCACCACAATAAAGCTCAGTTTTTTATTCATACAATGTATACTTTACTGTACCTCACACTTATCTCTCAATAACAAAGCCTCTGTTAATAACATGAGACATGTGAACATATTTGTA
>JAVQKG010205311.1:0-11441 GCA_036025885.1 Hypseleotris bucephala
GAGATTTGGTTAACGTTCACTAGGAGTAATGGCTCCAATAAAATGCTCAAAATCATTAATTTGTTAATTAATTAATTATAGTTGATCCAAACTCAATCACCAAACTCAATCTAGTTCAGCGTCTTCATCATATGTAACTATTCAGAAAGTTAGAAGAAAATGGGGCAAAAACTCTCTGAGTTATTGCATTTTCAAATCGAATCCTTAATTAATTAATTACTTAATTAATATTCATCCCAGAAATCCCCAAATCTATCCAGTTCAGCGTCTTTACTGTATCTAAGTATCTGCAAAGTTAGAAAGTGATCCGGCAATTTGTTTTTGAGTTATTGCGTTCACACGGCCAATCTGCGGACGCGGACGCGAACGAACATGATTCCATAATATTGCCGAACGCATTGCGTTCCGCCGATATAATTATAACACAAGTATGTTTGGACAGCTATTTTTTGACAGCTACCGTCTTATCTATGCTCTGCCATTGTACATGTCTAGAGCATTTCTCAAGATTGACTGCCCATAAAGGTCTATTTCACAGAGTTTCATCAGGCTTGGCAGATGCCCAGTATGTGTGGTGAAAGGAAATGCTGCTGAGCGAATGAGGAAGAACAGACATAGACAGAAAAAAAGACAAAATAACAACAGAGCCGGGATGAGACATGGTGTGACAAAAGCCAATCGCACGCTGAAAAATAGATATGCTAATAGTATGCAAGTGAATAAATGCTGGCGAAGCAACCCAGGAAGTAAAAAGTGCTGTCTTGTTTTAGAGTTTAGAGTAGTTTTCTTAATCTCACGCTTTGTTGGTGCTTAATGATATAAACACACACAGACAGACGCACTTTTCACAAATGTACACAAAGAGATAAAGCATAAGACGCGCTGATAAAGCATTGAATAGAAACAAAGTCAGCCACTGTAACGGGACTCTGAGGGAATACAGAGCACAGCAAAGAGAGACTTGAATTAAAAGAGAATGAGAAAGATAAGTAGAGTGAGTGTGTGTGAGAGAGGAAGAAACACCAAGAGGGACAGATGGTTGTTAAGAAAGATTGGCAGACAAAAACAAAGCACAAAAATGTCGGATTTGTTTAGGGTATAAATGATAATAGAGGAAAAAATATTCAGAGTTTGATGCAATATAAAAGAAATATAGATGTATGACGGGCTCGAATTCTTCAGCTCCAAATTGAAGTGAAAATATACAGTATCACTACAGATCAACATTAAAATTGTGGCTTGTAAAACTTTGTAAATACAAATTACTATTTACTAATTATTATTAATATTACTAGGGGACTTCACTCTGACCACTGTGTTAAACATACTGTTGGGAGAAGATGAAAACACTGAACACATTATAGGAAGTTCATACAGTACAGCTATAAAGCAATTGGTAATCTTTAATCTTTAATCTTACAGTTTCAACAAATGATTTTTTTTCTGACAGTGGTAGAATTGTACACAAACTACACTCCATCTTGCTGAATTCTATTGGCAAAGACAAGTGTTTATTCTAAATGACTAAAGCAGTATTTCTCTCTTGTGCTTCCCTCTCCAGTCTTCCTCCATGTGTTGTGTGTAGTGTTTGCCCTGCTCCCGGCCGCCTCTCCCTGCCCACCTCCCTGTCTGTGCTCCTCAGATGGACTGGTAGTGGACTGTGGAGGCCGGGGTTTGTCCTCTCTGCCTCCTCTGCACCTCCTGCCCTTGGGGAGCCGCTCACTGCTGCTAGCCAACAACAAGCTCGCTACGCTAGGAACCTCCGCCTTCGCTAACCTCTCATCTCTCGAGGTTTGTGACCATGCTTTTTGTTGACAGTAAGAGATTTCTTCATCTAGAGCTGAACATATTGTGGACTGCTGCTGTTTGCTCTGCCATATGCCTTTGCCCACTGAGTTTCCCTAAAGACAGTTTCACAGTATAAGTTGCAATGCTAAGGAAACTGGAGAATCTTTACTAGGAAAGATCAGAAAAGGTTTGCAAAGGGTTAAGAGGCCTGCGCAGTTTGTATATCGCAACTAACTGTTTTCTTCAACAGTGTATCGGCATAGACCTAGAAAACTAATAAATCACTATTACAATATGGTTAGAATGTTATGAACTGTAATTAGTAAAGAGCAAGTCATATCAAATGACACTGAAATTTATAGCTCAATACAGTATCACAAAATAAAATGTTGTGATGTTTTGTTTATACCCCTAGTCATTCATAGTTATTGCATTATAGTTATTTGGCAAAGAAGAAACATATATGATTAAATGATTACTCACTGAGATTTAAATTTGGCCACACTAAATGCACCAGCCCTGATATAAAAATGATGGTGAAGCTCTAAAGCACTAATGTCTTTGTTTCAGGAGCTGGACCTCTCCAACAACTACTTGGATAATTTACCAGGAGGACTATTCAGAGACATGACCAACCTGACCAGACTCACTCTGCATAACAACTCTCTCACAGTGATGGACAGGGAGCTCTTTCAGGTAACTTCATCTGCTACAAGACACTATTAACTGTATATATGAATACTTTTAATAATTTATTTAGAATAATAAATACTTTTGTACAATCGGCACAGGGAGCACAGAGAACTTGAGTAAATACTGTCTATCTGGGCACACACCCAGGTTAAATGTGAGATGGAACAATCACCCAGCACTTTCATCCACTTAAGTCTGAACCACTTCTGTCTGTTGGGTAAAGCTTGTATAATAACATTGATTGGTGCCCTTAATTGTGCAGGATAAGTCTACTTTTACAAGATGCCAGCTTTATGTCATGGCCTTGGTGACACTTGGACAGATTTTGGCTGTAAGTGAATATGATGCACTTTATTTGTGCAGGGTTTGGGTGGACTCCAGAGCCTGGATGTGTCCTTGAATGGTCTCTCGTCGGTGCCTCTGGGGCTCCTGGACGAGCTGCAGAGCCTGAGGTGAACACACCTTTATCACTGACATTATTGAGCCTCTGATAAGACCACACAGAGAGCTGCTGCAGGCAGACACCACATAGTCCATTCAGACATACAAGATTACACAATGCAATGAATATAAACATGCTCTAAAAGTACAAACTGCAAACAAAGAGCCATAAATATTTTTTCTCCTATAAACTCTCTGTTATCAGGTGGTTATCGCTGGCAGGTAACAGGCTTCATGCACTGGAGAGGGCAGCCTTCGAGCCCATGGCAAACCTACAACACCTGGAACTTGGACAAAATCCCTGGGAATGTGACTGCAACCTCCGGGATTTCAAACACTGGATGGAGTGGCTCCTGTACAGAGGTATCTACAGAGACACATTTATAGGTCATCTATAGGATATATAGGTCCTCCTGATGTTTATAGACAACACTGTGTGGATATGCAGTGTGTAGCATTACCTTTGCACAATGTTATTTATGAGTCTCTGCAGGCTGTTAGTACATCAGATAGGCACATCTGCTCTATGCTCTCCTCATGTGTAAAATCTACATTCACCTCGCCGCCTAAGGCCTCAGCTGCCCTGCTAAACAAGCATACTTCATATTCTGCCCTCCACTGCTCAGACTGACTTCTGTCAGACCTGACAAAGTGGACATCATCATTTAATGATTATCACAGCAGCAAAGAAAATTAGAGTGAGATATTTTATGCAGTGGTGCAGTAAGTGGCTAAATATATGCACACAAATTGTTAAAATACACAAATGGATTGGTGACAGCAGACCAGACAGAAGGGGTTGCAGGCATTTTAAGAAAGCGATCTGTTGACAAAAGGAATTCATCTGTGACATGCGATGATAAAAGTGTCTACATGTTAAATACTTTATCATCTCTTTCTATAGCCCTCAGCCTTTATCTCATTGTTCTGTCACTCTACAGTATCTAAGGCCACAGATCAATGACTCTCTAACATGCCTCTTCTCCACATTACTATGTGTGGAAGTAAAGCAGCATGTGATGAATACAGTCGATTCCCCACCTTCGTACCGCTGTGGGAATTAGTGACTCAGATGTTTCCCTCTTCCACTCACACGAGTGCTGCTAAAGCAGGCATGCCATCACATAAATTATAGAAGGCTTAGTTGAGGCTATCTCCAACTTAGTGTAGCGAGCACAGCATACTGTGTGTCTGTGCTAAGTGATGTATGACTCATCCAGTGTTGGCACAACCACCCCCTTTATCTCCTTCCTCTTTCTCAATTAATTGGGAAAGCTTAAAAGGCGCAAGGCATTTCATAAATGACCTCTCTGCCCTGCTGTCTGTGTCAGGAGGGAAAGTGGATGCAGTGGAGTGCACGCTGCCCAAGGACCTGCGTGGGCGAGACATCCGGAGCGTCCCAGTGGAAATGTTCAACTACTGTCTTCAGCTGGAGGATGAGAACGGGGCAGTGGACGGCTCTCGTTCTGGACAGGGAGGTGGACCCCCGTGTAGCAGAAATGCACTAAACCCCAGTGGAGCCACCCCTATTTCAGACAACGGGGAGGAGTCCCCTCCCGCTCCTGGAGGAGAGACACCCCCAGATTGTGTCCGAGCGCGCTACAGACCGGTGAGCGTGCGGCGGGCCATTGGCACAGTGGTGATCGCTGGAGTGGTGTGTGGTATTGTTTGTATCATGATGGTGGCAGCAGCAGCTTACGGCTGTATCTATGCCTCACTCATGGCTAAATATCAACGAGAGCTGAAGAAGAGGCAACCTCTAATGGGAGACGGAGAGGCAGACGTAGAGGACAGAGAGGAGAAACAGATCTCCTCTGTGGCCTAGGCCAGTACGGGACAGTCATGTGACAGGGAGGGCAGGTCCAGTGTGAAGGCTGGAGAGGGAATATTAAAGGGCTCAAGAGGAGAGAGATGGCAGAGCGTTTTATTAATGCAGCAGGACACTAATCATAACGCCTTCTCTAGTTCACTCATCTCTTTTTCTTTACAATATTTTATATTTTCAAACTCATTTAAATATGTTTCACACCATACTCCCTCACTTCCTCTTTTATTTGTAGGCAGTCGCTCTGCAGTATTTTACCAAAACCTGAACCCGCCTACCAGCCTCCTACTGATGCTGAATTTACATTATACTGGCAGAGGAAATGTGTTTCTGGCATGCTGTCCTGTTTAGAAACATATCATTTTAGCTACAATAACACACTTGTGGTGTAATGAAAAGCTTAACTGAAACATCAGGGATTTTCAGTAATTATGGTGTCAAATGGACCAATGTTATTTAAATTGTATTGTAGAAGTGATGGTTTAAGGTTGTGGTAAGCCTGTTTAAATTCACATCTCTCTCCTCCTCAACCTCTTCAAAGCCAGTGGTCCTCTCAGAAGCAGGACTCAAACACTGACCTGAGCTTTGCCTCCCGCTGTTTTCTTCCAGCGATCTCTTCAGCTCAATAACACTGACAAACTCTGGACCTATTACCTATTTAAGAAGCCACATGTCTCCTGTGTTGAATTAATGGACCTCACGTTTTCTAGGACTAGACAACACCAATCTACCACAAAGACTATCAAAACTATCAACTCTTTTAAATGGCTTATGCCCACTTGATGCTTGATGTCATGTTAATATAATATTCTAGAGGTCCTGTTCCTCTGACAGTGGTGGAAAAGCAGCATGCCCGTCTAATGCTACTTGGACATTATTTTCCAGGCTGCCCCATCAAGACCTTGTTGAAAATAAATATATTTCTTTAGAGTATTTAACCCTCAGTGGTTATTGTTTGCTACTATGGCATGGAAAAGAAATATATTGATAAAAACTCATCTAAGGACTACAAACTTCAGACTCCTGCACTTTATTTCCCAAATCGTTTTATGTCCAAATGTTTCCTTTTCTTTTCTAAGACGGAGGATCCAAATAGAGGTTATTTAATGAACGAGGGATTAGATAAAAGATGCTGCTATTTTTCTTGACCTAATTCATCCCATTTCTATCAATTTCCTCACTGCATTTTCCCACAGTTTTATATGTAATTATTAATATGCAATGGAAGTTATGTGACAGTAACATTAGTGTCTTCTTATTGTCCTCTGTAACTATCTGTACTTTCTCTTTAACAAAAATGTTTTAGTAACTGTGCATTCACAGCCAAAGGTAAACACTGTTTATTTGAATGTCTAAACATTGGGCTTTCATTGCATATTGATCCCCTTGAGTAAAGTTACTAGAGAATAAATAATAAAAATAATAAATCATAAAATGTTATCTATGCTTAGAGAAATATATATAATCTAATAGTCTGTGATAGGATGTGTTGGCCCAACCAAATCAAAATGTTTGAATCAAAGTGTTTGCTGTTTCCTGTATTAAACCATGTTGTATGACAATAGTTGTGTTAGAACATATATATTTTTGATTACATTTTTTGCTATGTGTCAGTTCTGCATATGTTTAGTAGATGATAATGTGAATAGAGAGAGTTTAGCCACAATGTGTCATTTCAGTATCTCATCCTCTAACCTTTATGGGGATGAAATAATTAAGCATTTATAATGTTTCAAGATATTATTATACAAAAACAAAATATGAATTATACATTACTTTAAATTAACACAAACCTTAATAGTAACACTGCAAGCTAAACATGATTATTCATTTGTAAACAAGAGAAATAGTAATGCCAATTTCCCAAAAGCATTGTGCGAAAGGGCAATGGCTAAACTCAATCTATTCACCAGACAACTGTGTCTGTGTCCTCACCACCTGAAGGTCACCAGATAATGTGTTGTTGGTAGCTAAGTATGTTAGCTAGCAAACCCTGTTTTTTAGCCTGTATGTGTTAAGACAAATAAATTATAGTTTGTTACTTAAAATGCAGCAGCCAAGATCACTTTGGGCCTTAAAAACTACAGCCCAGAAATATACAGTGTGTTGTACTCAAATAATTGTGATAATGACATGATGATGAACCAATTCTGTTCAACTGTTATATATGCATCAACTTCAATAAAACATATCACATATCACAAATCTGATCAGCGGTTATCTAAATAATGGCACTGAAAACACACACACAAAAATCACAAACCAACAAGGTAATAGGAAAATAGGGTAAAAAACAGTACATTTCCTAACAGACCATTTTTTTTTACTGTTTATGACATCACAAGAAGACGGCAAGATTTCCACATCTAAGACTTTCAAAATATGAAAAATGCACAGAGGCTCAAAATTATGTAAAACGCTATTGAACAACAGTGAGATGCAGCTGTGATAATAACATTTGTGCCTTTAATCTAATCTTGACATCTGCTTCCTTACTTCAATGTCTTTTCTCATCCATACAGATTTTCTTGGACATAACTTCAGGCTAGTAACTTTTAGAACATATGATTATTCATTTGTGATGTATAATTTGTCATGGTAACTAACACTCTATGGCAAAAGGTAACGTCAAACAAAAAGATGAACTATGATTGAACTACCAAACAATTTTCACATGATCCACTCTAATATTCACTACCAATATATACGATGCATCTCCTCTATACACACTTTTTATTAACTATAAATTCACCATGAGGTTGGTAAACACTGGACATCTGTTTTTGACTTTTCCTCAGCCATTACCACCAGACAGAAAATGCTGAAATCATTTTTGTAGCAAACCTGCCTCACAGAGCAATCAGTAATACGTAATCCACGGATTTTTATTCTAGTGCAGCCTGACACCTAGTGGTGAGACTAGACATGATTCAAAATGTCCTCTTTTATGCAATACGGGAAGATTATTTTTAAAACACAATCTAAAGTTATGTCTATAATATGGTTAACACAAATAAATTCATAATTGTATACGCTAAATATTCTAAGTATGTATATAATAAAAAGAAATCAAGAAACAGTAACAACAAAAAGGGTAGTGTCTACAAAGCAAAACACAGAGAGAGGAGAGAGCCTGACAATGACACATGAAAGAAGAAGACAATGTTGTATCTGTCACATTGCACTGCACACACAAGTAGTAGGCTTTAGTTTTTAGGACACTTATGGTCACACTCATTTATCAAGTTGTCCAACAATCACTATACTTCCAAGTTTTAATGGACCTCAAAGTGATTACAGATTTACATCAAAGTAAGTCACAGTGGTTCAAAACATGAGCATGACAAGAACACAAACAGGAGGAAGGAAATGGAAGCATGTTTACAGTACTAAATATTAAGAAGTCATCCTACCTCCAGCAATGGCCGTTTTCTTCCCCACAGTCACGGTCACAGCTGTTGTGGCAATGACTATCCTCCCAGCTGGTGAAGTACAATACATGCAGTTAACCACAATATATTTCTGATAGACAAAACTAAGCAAGCATATGACAAACATGCACTAGTGTGTTTGGGTGAGGATTTGAAATGTCATTAGATTAACTGAGACAAATGTCAAATGTATTTGTAAATATGTAGTGACCAGCTTAACTTCTGAAGTTAATATTCATAATAGCCATGCATCATCTGTGTCAGGGTAAAGCCTTCATGCATCTGATGCCAACTGTCACTGAGCCACAGATTCTAGTAAATTGCTGCTTTATATGTTATACAATAAAGACTATACGCGCTAACTAAAACACCTACTGAGACTTGAACTTGCCTAACAAATTAGATACTGGTTACTTAAGTTAAGAGTTAAAAGCAGTGCATGCCAAGTTGCCAACTTGCTCAAAAGCCAACTGTGTTTAAACCATTAAAAAGAGCAGAGGAGGTTCAGGCTCCTGTATTTTATCACATGTCCATGCAGAAGGAGAGAAAAAGAACCAAAGTAAGAAAAAGGGTAAGTTTTAGCTTAGAAATCCAAATAAAATCTGACATATTTTAATAATTGATGTGAATACAGTGACAGCTATGTAAACACAAACTGAGAGGGCAAAAACTGAAGGATGCATGCCAAGTATCTGACAGTATTCCTCTACCCTCCTCTTCCTCATAATCATCATCTTCCTCCTCTGCCTCCCTGCGATTTCTCCCTCCTTCCTCCTCATCCTCTTCCTCAGACTGGTCATCCACCTCCTCTGAACTCAAGGTGGCGCTATAGTCAGCAGCCCCATAGTCTCTGAATATATCTGAACATACAGTGACAAACCTCACAAATAAGACTGTGAAATATGTATTATAGAACTATCTAAACTATTTTTAACGTATCTGTCAAGATAGGGATGATTTGGTAAAACAAAAAGTCACAAAAGAGGACATACATATTGTTTAAGATACAGAAGGATTATTATTACACACTAATATTGTATGTGTGTATGTATGTATTTTTTGTATGTTGAAGGAGTATACTGTACCTCTAGTTTCCTGTCTGGGCATGTAGTACATGAACTGTCCAGCAGGGTTCTCGGCTGCTCTACGATACCACAACGGGAACTGGTCCAAGGTGAACATATTTTCTTTGTCCGATGAGGTCAGGAAGGACCTGAAATAAAAAAAAAATTACTACCGGATGTACAGAACAGGACGAACAGGTACCAACATGGTCTATGAATGGACGACTAAAAATAGCTAAAGCAGGTAAATAAAAATGGCACTTAAGAATTACATACACTACGCTAAAGGGAGGCTTTTGTTCAGTATATATTTAACACTTAGACTATATTGATAACCACTGCATCCAGTAACTGTTATTAATATTGCACATGTACTCACTTGCCAACTCTCTTCTCAACACCAGTGTACCTCTGTAGCCTCATAAGTCCTGACCGTGTCCCCAGAAAGGCAGTCTCAACTCCTTCATCCATACTAACAGAGGGGGGCAACATTAAACTAGCAGCAACTAATAACATAAAGAATGTATTAACTATTCACTAATAATTATTTACCCAGATGCATTTAGCATAAGAGCAGTCCAATAGGCTTCCATAGGGGCAGTGACCACCGCATCAAGTAGAGTATGTTGCAACAGTTGGGCATCACCTGTATAAAGATAAAGACAAGAATTGTACAGTTTTAAACACACAGATGTCTTTTAGTAGTAACTGTGAATTAAGAAACTTACATTCAAGATCAGGCTCTTTTCCTGTGAGGTACCGCACCACAGCTTGTAGCTGGGTTAGCTTGCGGTGAGCTGGATCAATGTCTGTTTCACAGTATGTCCTACAAGTACAATATAATTAATATGTCAAAGTGAACTTAGACAATAAGCAAGTGTTTCTACTCACCATTCATTGGATATAGTAAGATCAGGGCCATTTAGGTCATGAAGGCCTGAACAAAACCAAACAGACGTGAGAAGGAAAATGGCACTGGAGAGATTATCTTCACTCAGTGAAAGAAAACTAAAAGATGAATTTACCTTCTTCAACCGAGACATTTCCTGAGAACATGTACTGTCCATGTCCTTGAGTCAACACAATGCCGAGACTGTAACACAGACAAGACTGTTTATTTCAAAAGAAAATATTAAGTGGTGTTACTATGTGCGGCAATATCAGGATCAGTACACGGCTGCTTCAGATTATATACGACACATTGATTATTGAGACAAGATGATAATTGCATTTTAAAAGGAAAGGACAAACCTGAATGGTGTTTCATCAATGATGGTGTAGAAGTAATCATTTTTGAGAAACATTACTCTGAGCTGTAGGGCAGAGACATGTAATCAAACACAATGAACACTCTACAAGTCACATGTAAAAAGCAGGATCTCTTCATGATGTTTATACACATTTTATACAATTCACTTACTCCTTTGTCCACTGAAGTTCGCACATCTAAAGACAAGGTTCCAGTTTCGCCTTTAACCATAGCCGTTCTCAGCTAAATCATAAAATATAAACATTAATATTTCTAGTATTAGTTTTGGTAGAATAATATTGGTAGTGTCACTTACCAGCTCCTCAGTGTCTTCCCATTCGACCTCTGATAAATCAACACTGTTATAGTTAGGTTTTGGCTTCAGCTTCTTACCCTCCTTATACTGACAAAGAGAAATAAAAAAGCAGGTCTATAAATAACCATAAATAATGTATTTTAGGACAGTAATCCCTCTGTTATGTTGTTACCAGAGGCCGCAGATCAGGGTGAGACAAGATGTAACCATTATTAGTGATGAGGTATGCATAACCATGTACACCAAGCTGAAACCACAGACAGAGACAGTAAGTATGACCCAAAGGCAGTATTTAATTGTGCAGATGTAAAAATGAAAACAAAAAGTTTACCTTGTATCTTAAGGCTAATCTCATGAGTTCCCTGAGGGCTACATCGGTTCCTACAACACCCAGCAAAATCCCGTGAGACAGCTGCAAGTACAGAAATGTAGGCTACTGTAAATTACTCAATTACATGGCTTAAAACTATCAGTAAAAGAGTCTAAAAATTTGAACAAGTAACATTCTAAACAACCAAAGTTGAAGAAGGTTTAAATCAGTCATCTGGACTTGGGTTTTGAGTTGAAGACGTTTCGGCTCTTATCCAAGAGCCCTTATCAATTCTAAGAGTTGACTGGTGAAAGTTTCAATTAT
>JAVQKG010205409.1:0-13540 GCA_036025885.1 Hypseleotris bucephala
ACTTCCACCACCTCCTTCGCCATAAGGCAGTCGGTCTTATAGCAGTTGACGCAGACGCATGGGGCGTTTCGCCGATATACATTTGCTGTCGTTTACGACAGCCTGGGTCTAGTTTTGAAAATGAACTTTCCTTAATGTCCTTAATGTTGGGTTTGTGCCAGATAGTTTAACCATTTTTGTTGTCATAAAATTATTGAATAACACTTGACAAATAATATCTGGCTTACATATTTTGAGTGTGAAATTATATTAGGATAGGATATTAGGACTACATCATAAATGCATGGGAAGACTGAGTTGCCTGGTTGCTATGTTAAACATAAGCTCTAACTGGGTAATTGTTATCAGTTCAATCATTTGTAACATTTGGATGAGCCTCCAAGTGTACATTGTTTGTGTAGCTAATGGCTTTCTAATGCTGTTTTTGCACTCAGCCAGAGGAAAAGACCGAAGCAGATGGGTATCTGAGCTATAGTGATTCATTTTGAGCTAGTGCATTGTGGTGCGAGTTAATGAGTTAGTGAGAGTTGTGTAGCCATTGGTTGCTTTCTGAATTGTCTGTTCTGGCTGTGAATCAAGTGCAGGGATGAGTGGGTTTATTCGTTAGGTGTAGCGGCCCTTGTTTTTCCCAAGCATTTGACATCATCGGGTTTCTTGTAAGTGCTTGTGTGGCCACTGGCAGAACATAGAGTTTGAATTTCTTTAGTCTGTGCACAGGTGTGGTTACATTTGAAGCTTTTGGTTTTGCTTTTGTTTATATGCACCTTGCCAGAAAAAACTCTTTGAGGCGAGCTCTGCTACTGTTGTTGTAGCTAGCTGTTTCCCATGATCAGGAGAAAGACATAAAGATATAACATTTGGTTTAAAGTCAAGTTAATGCCAGTTTATTGTTTAGTTTACTACTACATTAGAGATGAACAGTGGGTCGATCTCAGACTTGGCTCAGTGGCTTGTCAGGCAGAATTTCTTTTCATGCTGATGTTGAAACATTTACTGTATGTGCTGCATAATCCAATGTTGTGCTCCTTAGTAATTTAACTGTGTAATGACTCTAAATGATTTAGGATGCTGTCGGTGAGTGATCTGCTTCTCATGACAGGATTAGCACACTTTTAAGAATAGCTGCTTTAATCACAGACCGAGGTTGACTTAAGCACTGCGTTTATTTTTACAGTCCGTCCGTTTCTTGGGGCTAATCAGTGCTGCTTCCCCAGAGGGACAGAGGGTTTCCTGTCCCCTCACTGCATGGCAATACTGTATCACCACTTCACCACCTTTTAAAAAGCAGTCTTATCAGCTGGCCTGCATTACACTGTTATTATGGAGGGCTGGAAGCAAAGGGCAGCGCTATCAGTGTAATTACGGACCTGGACATTTTAGTGGTCAGTGAGCTCCCCTCCTCTGCCTTAAGGCACAAGTCTGACTCCTGGCTCATGGGAACCAGGATGAGCTGCAGTGTAACTACAGCAAGACTAAACTACTCTGTGCAGAGACGGTGCGACTGCCAAGCCACAAGCATGGAGAAGACCAAGAGAGTGTCCCACATGCTAATGTTAGCTGTGCTAAAGGTCCCATTGGAACAGTAATTTATTGTTTTGTTTTTATATCTTCGTTGAAATGGTAAATACTCATATTTCCTGGTCCCCAACCATTGTTTCATTGTTCTAAAGCCATTGCATAAACACCCTACTACTTGGGATTCATTTGTGGTCCCTTTAGTCTCAGTTCTGCTGTGACAAAAATACAGTGTTCTGTTTTATGTGCACAGCTCAGTTCAGCATATGCAAATATGTAGTTCGGTAGGTTCAGATTATTGCTTCTTTCTAAAGAAGGAATCTAGAATAAACAGAAGATTAGAGGTTTGGGATTTCCAGATTCCTCTGGGATTCTCTGAACTTGGTGTGATACTTTTGCATTTACAGTAATAGTCCCCCAGTAGGCACTGACTTTCAACTGTCGATCCCATTGTGAGTTGACACATGATGCTTGTGTCTTGCAGGTGTCTTTATGGCTGGCAGGGTCAGTATTGTGACAAATGCATCCCTCATCCTGGCTGTGTTCATGGCACCTGTGTGGAGCCCTGGCAGTGCCTCTGCGATACTAACTGGGGCGGCCATCTTTGTGATAAAGGTTAATCTTCTCTTATATCAGTTGTATTTTCAGAAGGTGTGTTTTGTGTTGTCTCAAAACAAACTAAAAGTATGCGAAACGTCTTTCCCAGATCTGAACTACTGTGGCACTCATCAGCCATGCCTGAATGGAGGAACGTGCATTAACACAGGACCTGACAAGTACCAGTGTACCTGTGCTGAGGGCTACTCCGGGGCCAACTGTGAGAGAGGTAAGTGGCGTGACAACAGCAGGTCATCTTTGACTTATAAATTCAGTTGTTTTAACAAATACTATAGTTGACTACATTTAATACAGTGGTATTGCTGGCTTCCTTTTGGATTGCATTACTGTGAACTGATGAGAAACAGAATTTCATTGAATTGTGTAAGCTCACAAAGAAATGACAATAAAGCCATTCATTCATTCAATACGTACCAGTGAAGGTCAAAGAACTTATGTTGTTCTTCTGCATGCATATTTCCTCACCTGTGTCTTTCCGGACATTTGTATTTCAAATTTAAAGAGTTGTTATTTTGATTGAAAAACTTATTTTAGTTGCATTGTGGAAATGTAGTCTATTATAATGCTTTAAGGAACCAGTTTGTGACAAAGTTTGGCAAAGGTCTTGTGGTCATGTTATATTAGCCATTCAGGCCCCGTTGTGAGCACAGACTAAAGGTCAGAGGTGGACTGAGTGCGTAATCAGAGGAGGTGATAACTCGTCTATAATCTATTTTCACTCCGGCCTGAGTGCCTCCAAATCAGGTAATCCAGCAGTTTGATCTTGAGGGCCCCATCGTCTGTTTGCGTCTTAGGTATTTCACAGACAGATGGGTGCGGTGCTGAGCAGATGATGGACTTTTCCTCATTAAATCTCAGACTGTGCAGGGTGCTGACAGCTTAACTGTGGATATGTCAGGAAACTGCCCTTTAGAAACAGGAGGTCCACAGGCGAAGAGTACGTCAGGCTATTGTAGCATAGAGGCCCCTGGGTGCAGCTCTGTATCCTCTCCACCTCATCGTATGCCTTAGCAAATAGGGCTGTACAATAACCTGCAAACCTGCAATAATTATGCTGAATATTAAACAATATAACTGCTAACAGAATATCCGAATATGTTTACCAAGTGACTTAGATAAAATCTGTGAATGTAGGGTTTGACAGAAATAAATGACTGTGGATGTTAAATTGGCTAAACCAGAACCAAACTAGGACTAAACCAGGGCTAAACCAGGACCAGTCCAAGACTAAACTGTCCCAAGAAAAAGACCCAAGAATGACAAAAAAAACTCATTTGTATTGACCCCAACACAGTTTTTGGTTTTGTAAATTTCTGTCAGATAACACATTATTGCAATACATTTAGTTTTTTACAATATAAATATTGCAATACATTTAGTGTTTTACAATATAAATATTGCAATACATAGGGCAGTCCTATTCGAAACAAACCTCCACCTCAGATCACTCTTGTTATTCCATGAGTAAATCATTTATTTTTGATCCATTTGGGACTCGCTCATCCTTAACTCCCTCCCGCCACTCTCTGAAGAATGGCGGCAAGTCAGGGGGAAGTCACGGTGCTTTGGTCGGGTCAACTTAGCATGAAAGATGATTTCCTGGTGGTGTGGTTTGCCGCGCGGGGAACGGGAGTGAGATGGGGGGAATTTGAGCGTTTTTTTAAGCAGGGGATTGGAGAGGGGGAGGTGGGGGGTGGTGAGGAGGTGAAGCAAGGAGTTGACCCTTGAGTTAGATTGTAGAGTGTCTTGAGGAGGATTGGTTTCCCAGATGACTTTTCAACATCATTGCCCACCAAAGGCTGACATTTAAACTGGGGTGTATGAATAAATTCCTTAAACTGTTATTAGTATCAAATAATGGCACACTTTACCTTAATTGAGAGTATTGCCCCGTTTCATGTCAAGCAATCATCTAAATGTAATGGGTAATAATTCTAAGGCTTTATATACTTAAAGATTAGATTACATATTGTCACTTTAAATCCAGCATAAATCATTTTACAATAATTACTGTATGCACAATCATGTCTTATTCATAAATTGACGAAAAGGGTGGATTTTTCCCACTGTGTGACTCAGATGGGTGTGTGTTTGACCTGCTGTTAAACTGTCTTTTCTCATTTTAGCGGAACATGCCTGTCTCTCCAATCCATGCTCCAATGGAGGGAGCTGCTCTGAAACCAGCCAAGGCTACGAGTGTCAGTGTGCACCGGGCTGGAGCGGGGTCTCCTGCACTATCAGTGAGATTGCATTCAACTATTATCTAATTACCCACCTTGTAATAAATAAGCTTAATAACCAATGATGAACTAACTCTGTGCAGATGTGGACGACTGCTCTCCAAACCCGTGCAACCATGGAGGAACCTGCCAGGATTTGGTGAATGGTTTCAAGTGCCACTGTCCTTCCCAATGGTCAGGGAAGACCTGCCTGATTGGTGAGCTTCTTTTTACCTAATTTCTACCATTTAATTTCTGTCAAGTTCACATACAGACATCACTAAACAACAGCCCTTTTCCTTCAATAGATGCCAATGAATGTGAAAGCAAGCCGTGTGTCAATGCCAACTCGTGCCGTAACCTGATTGGTGGATACTTTTGTGACTGTGTTCCTGGTTGGACAGGACAAAACTGTGACATAAGTGAGTGGAGGGCTTCTATTCATTTAAGCTACACCATTCTGCATATTTTAGAGATTTACTATATACTGGGATTTCCATTATTAAGTACAAGCTCTATCTAATAAACTGGCCAGTAAGTGTGAATACCAACAGTTGGACAAGTGCAGCCTTTTCTTACAGTGTAAATTAATCTGTTCTATTGTTTTATATCATTATTATAAGCCTGTTGCAGGGCCAAGGCTTCGGTGATTAGAGGTGGCTCAAAACAATCCCGCGACCAGTTTCACTTGGCAGCAGACAGGATTGCTCAATAGCCTTTTGCACTGAACTCTTAGGACATATTATCCAACTCTTACATAGTAATCTTTAGCCCCTGCTGTAGTATTGAAAAGCTTGTTACATGGGAATCATATTTACAAAGAGTCTCTGTATTGAACCCGTTTAACATTAATCCTTTGGTTTGTGTTGTTTTTGTGCAGATATAAACGACTGCAAGGACCAGTGCCAGAATGGAGGAACTTGTAAGGCAAGTGTCTTGTCAACAACCATCTAGTACATCTAACTTTTCAGGCCATCTACCTCCTATAAGACTGTATAATTCATCTTTGGAGACAATCACGTTACTAAATGTAGACAAATACAGACTATATAGGCTCTGCACCAGGACTACACTAGGCTTTAACCATTTCTGAAAAAAAAAAAAATATGTTGTATCATATCTAATTTAGTACAAAATCAGGGACAAACCAGGTATTAACCAGGACTAAGCCAGTGGTCCACAAATCAAATTCAAGCTGAATAAAGCGGACTCTAAATTAATTAAATCAAAACATGAACTGGGAAAATTACCACTAAAAAGAGCCTGTGTACCAACAGTGTTACCTGTACCACAGTTTAAGAACCATTTTTGCATGATTATCATCAGTTGCTGCATGTTTGCCAGCTTATTTGTTTGTCTAAATGTTCATTTTGCCGAAGCATGAGATATTTACAGTGGTTGTATAAATAGCTGTAAACTGTACTGACAGAGGAATTGTTGTGGAATTCGTTTCTGAAATCAAATCTGGGGGGAGTGGGTTCAGAGGCTTTCTGAGGGAGGGACACACAAGTTCTCTGACCACACACTAGATTGAATTACCATAAACATTATTGTCTTGAGCCAGCGCCAGGAAAATGTGTTGAAATTATTGTTGATCTTTCTGATAATATTCCTCAAAACTAACCCACTTACATATGTCTTGCTTGGGGCAGCATAGGGTCAATAATAAGGCATAGTTGCTGACTATAGATAGATGGGAGTTTGATCCATGCCCTGTCCCTACTGGTGTTGTGTCCTTCAGCAAGACACTTCACCCACCTTGCATATGTAGAAATTAGTTTGACTGATTGTGGTTTGGCGAGAATGAATTATGAGTTATAGCAAGTGATTTGAGTACCTAGAAATGTGCTATTTTAATAATTTTATTGCACTAAAATGGCTCATTTAGACCCCGCCTTTCATAATACATCTAAAATTTGGATTCGCTTGAGTTTAACCCTTTTCTTTCTTTTAGGATCTGGTAAATGGTTATCGGTGCATTTGTCCCCCTGGATTTGCTGGTGAACACTGTGAGAGGGACATCGATGAATGTGCAAGCTCTCCATGTTTGAATGGAGGTCGTTGTCAAGATGAAGTCAATGGATTTCAGTGCCTCTGTTTGGCTGGCTTCTCAGGGAATCTCTGCCAGGTAAGTCAATACAATGACACCAACTCTATGCATGCAATCTACTCTAATAGGGGTTATGAAATAACTGGCCAGCACATGGTCATAACATGAACTAAGGCAAATTTAACTCAAAAGGACATTGCAGTCACAAATTTCCTAGTCTGCCTTGGGCAACCTATAATAATGTTATGATTACAGTTATGTGTGTTTTTACAAGCAATCCATTTTTCATTAGTAATTTCAATTGCACTTACATCAAAACTGTTTTGTAACTTTCTATAAAATATGTAGTGGGACATCACTATTCTTTGCTTCTTAAACCCCTGTCCTATCTCTATTAGCCCCCTTTGTGCCAAATGTTCCGTATCTTTGGATTTGTTGCATACTATTCCTGCTCCTCCCTGTAAATGTCTGCCCTGATATTTTAAAAGGGAGTGCTTTGTTGAATCTGCTCCTGGCTACAGCGGGAAACATTCTTTAGCCCAGAAACTCCTGTGTCTTCTTCTCTTTGTTTTTCCTCTTCCTCCGAGTGCTCTGTGCGTGTGTTGTTTCCTGGCACTGGCCTGTAGGGAGGATGCTGTGGCTTTTTTACTCTGTTTAGTGTGGCAGAAGAAATTGTGTTATCTATCAGGTTCGCCACTCTCTCTATAGGTTAAAAATCGGAAAATCCTTATTGAACCTTACGTACAACTTTGATGGCTTTAATACAATGTTTCCGAACCTATGCATCAGTTTCTCTGCCCCTAACTTAGTTACTTGTTCTACCTTTTTAGCTGGATATCGATTACTGCTCACCTAACCCCTGTCAAAACGGGGCACCCTGCTTCAACCGGGCCACTGACTACTACTGTGCCTGTCCAGAAGACTATGAAGGGAAGAACTGCTCTCACCTCAAAGACCACTGTCGGACCACAACTTGTAAAGGTACGACCACTCTCTGCCATAAAATGGTATATGATCTGTCTAAATCTAGGTTTGTGTAAATAGTATGTGTAGCATGCTGTAGAAAAATGCTAATTCTAAATGCCAAATAGCAACAAATGGGTCCAATAATACAGAGAAGACAAGGTGCTAGCATAAATGTGGCTATACTGTAGGGTTGGCTGTTGGAAGGAGGAAATTTCCCCATGAGGTTAATACTTCTCAAATTAAATTTAAGTTTACTCACTAAGGTTTCTTGGTCTAGGTGAAGAGATTTTAAGTTGCATACTTACTCAAACCCCTCAGAAAATCTTCTCCAATGGTTCTTTCCTGAATATTTGGCAAAGTTCTGATACTGCACTGTGTGCGTTCTTAGTAATTACTTGGTGGGCTCCCTCTTCTTTTCCCCCTCACTGCACTGCACATTTAGCTGTGTTGATGTGTGTGTATGTGTAATTGAGTGAGTGGACCAACCACTGAGTCAGATACCAGACGGTGAGATTCTCGCTGCTCTTGGCAAGAATCAAGTGATTATAGCAGAGCATCGTCTGCTGGTTCACCTAACTTGATCAGACAGGGGGAAACGAAGGGATTTCTGGGCAAACTGAAGGAGATCTCTCTGAATTGACCATGAAAGCATTAAGGCTTATCTGTGATACTTCTATCAGTCACTAGTCATATATTTTAAACCTTCATGATGTGAAGTTGTAGCCAACTAGAAATTTTGCAGAAAAAATACATCCTTTTTCATACATTTTTGGAAATTGTTTGTAAGACAGTTATTTATATAAGAAGACTTTTGTCAATGATCTCTTGTTACTAGTGCGACACGAAGGTAGTTATACTGTAAGGCTAATGCTTGTCATTTCACCTAAAGGCTTTGATGTAACGTTCATTATGTCAGAATAAATTTAAAGAAAAACATTTTCACACATTTCCCACCGCTGAAAGGTGTAAAATGTCTTGTCATGTGAAGTGACAAAATCCTTTTGTGATTGTTTAACAAGCAGTAGTTCAGTTGTGTAACTATTAACTGTCATTCTGCAGTGATTGACAGTTGCACTGTCGCCGTGGCGTCCAACAGCACTCCTGGCGGGGAGCGATACATTTCGTCAAATGTGTGTGGACCTCATGGCCGCTGCCGGAGCCAAGCAGGCGGCCAGTTCAGCTGCGAGTGCCAGGAGGGCTTCAGGGGCACTTACTGCCATGAAAGTAAGTGTTGCTTCTTCACTCAATGTTAATACTGTCTCATAAAACACAGATCTAATTTGTGTGCATATTTCTCCAATATAGACATCAATGATTGTGAGAGCAACCCCTGTCGAAATGGCGGCACGTGTATTGACAAAGTGAGCGTATACCAGTGCATCTGTGGTGACGGCTGGGAGGGCGACCACTGTGAGATTAGTAAGTGCAGTTGTAGCATGTCCTGTTCGTCTTGTTGACTTCTAATGACTTGCACACCTCGGTCACGTTGACTTTAAACTCTTGTTTCGACATCTAGAGTCTGTTTAATGTTGTTTTTGATGTGGCGAAACATAAATCTCACTGCTTCTCCTCCACCAGACATCGATGACTGCAGCACCAACCCCTGTCATAATGGCGGTACATGTCGGGACCTGGTGACGGATTTCTTTTGCGAGTGTAAAAATGGCTGGAAGGGAAAGACGTGCCACTCCCGTAAGAACCTTTTTGTGTTTTCTTTTTTTTAGCATCTGTGTAGTCTCGCCTGTGCACGCTCTTGGTATGTGCTTATGGCTGTTTATAATTATCCAATCTCAGTATATGTATGTGTTTACTCAGCCTCACGTTGTTGAACAGCTTAAGTAACCCTACGTTTTTAATGGTCCCCTGCAGGCGAAAGTCAGTGCGATGAAGCCACATGCAACAATGGAGGCACCTGCCACGATGAGGGTGATACGTTTCAGTGCAAGTGTGCTCCAGGTTGGGAGGGAACCACTTGTAATATTGGTAAGCAGCAGAAATTGTCTTTGTAGGAAACAGTTTAGTGATAATGGGTAACCAAAATAGTAATTAATATCAATTAAAGATAGGGTTGCAGTAATGTTATGGCCTTCAACCTGACAAGACATTTACTCAACTATGTTTACTTATTATTATGGTCATGTTTTATATTGTCAATATAGTCAAATCTATTATGTTCAGCATGTTGTCCTCTGTGGGCTTTTAAGCTAACCAGACCTCCCATTCTCTATTATTGCTGATCTGTTATGCATTAATCATATGTAAAGTTTTTTGAGGTCCACAAATGTTTTTTTTTATCCCTTGACTATGTCAGCACCCCCTCCATCCCCATTTCTCCTGTGAGTGCTGACAGGTATCCCCTTCAAATCCCTGATTGTCCTGACAATACACTTCAAAGTCAAGAATGTAGATTTCCTCTGAGAAAAACCCAACCTAAACCAGCAATAGTTTCCTTTGACAGCTAATATGTAACACTGATTGTGTTAAAGGGGCCTTTTTATGTTAAGTCAATGTCTGAGCTTTTTACCATGTTATAATGCTGTTTTCTTGTCAAAAACACACCATTGGTTGTACGGACTTTAATTTAGCGTAGTTTGAATAATTCTGAAGGCTGAAGCACTGACCTTTTCACATATAAGCTGAAAAACAAAAACTGACAAAAAACGCAACGTTTACCTCTATATAGAAAGGAAATCTTAATCTAAGGAAAAACTGATTGTAGGTAAAAATCGTGAAAAAGCTTTTCTTTCTGTTGCAGCCAAGAACTCAAGCTGTCTTCCTAACCCTTGTGAGAACGGTGGTACCTGTCTGACTGGCGAGACTTTTACCTGTGTCTGCAAAGAAGGCTGGGAGGGTCCTACATGCACACAAAGTAAGTGCTCCTTCAGGGAGAAGGATAAAGCTGGACAGCTATTACTGCTAAATCATGATAAACCTCCTGCCGGCTACCTCATACCGTGTCCACTCCTGAATCTGATTATATCTTACTTTCTCTTCATCTTTATCTTAAACATAAAAAATCCTTTGCTTTTCCTTTGCCGCTGCTGCTGCCGGCTATCACTGAATAAAGAGGAGGAGGAGGTAGACACAAAAGCGTCCAGGAAAAGTGGAGACAGATGTGTCTCCCAAAGACTTTTCCAATACATAGAGCTCTATCTGCCCTCTGTAGTGACATGTTGGCTTTTATACTACAGCAGGGGTTCTCAAACTGTGGTGCAGGATACTCAAGAGTTCGCAGGATTTGAAAAAAGATGTGAACAAAAAATGACCGGCTGGTTTAGTTCAATCTCCTGATTTAGTCTTAGTTGTTTTATCTATAGTCCAGCTTTATTTATTTTACTGAGTCTTGTAGGTTCTTGTTTAGACTTTTTTTATTTCTGGCATAGCTCATATGTTTTTTATCAGTGCCTTTTTCTGCATTAATCTTATTTATTTATGATTATGGTGATGCTGATTGGTTTGTCTCTATTAATGTAAGCTAATAAAACAGTAAAAAGCCAAAATGGTCTTTTAAACACAAAATCTTTACAAAAACTTTGTTTTTTCAATGCCTTGATTGGGAATGTGTGGGTGGGGGAGGTGATCTGTAGCTGTGCTGAAATTAGGCACCTTTTTTCTATCAGATTGTTTTGTTAGCTCTATAGTGTGACAGCAGCCGACTATGTTATTAATAAGTCATAGTCATTGTGCGGCCTGTACTTGGTTTTAGCCCTGCAACACGCCTCTGTACAAGACTCAAGCTGGGACGTGCTCTGTGTTGTCACTAAACAGTCATACAAGAGAGTGAAGAAAAAACACTACTAAATTGTTTCTTTCTCCCCTCCCTTTCTCTTTCAGATACCAACGACTGCAGTCCACACCCATGGTAAGTGGAAGCCAAACATTTCCTGTAGTCTTAGATTGATGTAAACATGCCGCTCCTCCCTACTCACCGTAGTTTCTCACCTGCTGAGAACCAGGAATACACCCATTTACCCTGTCATTCCTAAAGTGCAACCAGCCTCTCATGTCTTTTGTGAGCTCCCGGGTGCGACTTAATTTTAACCACACACTGTTGGAGCTCCCTCCCCAAAAAACCAAAGTGTACTTTGTCCAATAAAGAGAAACAAGTCTGATTGCCCTAATAGTTATAAGAGCTAGTGATTATACTATGTTGACTGCTGAGAAAGTCCCAGCATGAAGTGGGTTTGATGTGGAGGCAGATTTAGAGTACTTTGTAAAAGATGCTGCTGGGTTTTTGGCCTAGCTTCTCCCACTGCTGATGCATGTTCAACACATTTCTGGGTAAAAGATATTGAGAGGTTTTTCCCCAGTGTTAATGTGTCCCATCTCTCTTTCCATAGCTACAACAGTGGGACCTGCGTGGATGGGGATAACTGGTACCGATGTGAGTGCGCACCTGGATTTGCGGGTCCAGACTGTCGGATAAGTGAGTATTAACCTTGGATCCCTCTTTCTCCTTAATCCCTGTTTTAGGATGGTCCAACAGTCCCACCAGTTGCAAGATCTAGTTGGTCAGTTATCAGTGTCGATCTACGGACCAGACCATTTTGCCACTGTCACTCCAGCCTAGACCCTGCTGCTGTCCCCTGGGGAAACAGGCTTAGCAGGCCAACAGCTAATCAGCCATGCTCTCTGACACTGATTACACAGATTGTTTTCCCTCTTAAAGGCTTTCAGATGGCCACATTCTTTCCCATTGCAAACCCTTTGTTCTGCTAAGTCCAGCCTTCAGCTCCCGCATACCTGCTAATGATGCTGCCTTTAATAAAACCGCATGGGGCACAAATATCCCGGGCTGATTTAGAGCATGTTTGCTTGTTTTTATTAACTAGTGTACGTGTGTGTGCTGTGCAAATGACACATGACCTCTGAAAATTTAGCCTAGGAATTAGATTTGTGTGTTGACTACTTAACCCAATATTTGTACATTGTCTGGGCTGGTCTGTAGCCCATGAGGAAGCCATTTCTAACCCATTACTGTGTTTCTCTATGGCAGATATAAATGAGTGTCAGTCGTCTCTGTGCGCCTTTGGCTCCACCTGTGTTGATGAAATAAATGGATACCGCTGCCTGTGTCCTCCTGACAGGACTGGACCCCACTGTCATGAAGGTATGTATTCTCCCTACAATTTCAAATAGTGAAATAAATCCAACCACAGTAGACCAAAAAAGCCAGTATAAACTTTTGTGCCAGTCTCAAGCCTGAATAAGTGGAGAGGTTCATCAAGAAGGGCACTTAGCATAAAGCCTAACCCAAATGATTCACTGATTTGAAGGTAGGTGATTTGCTGTGGCACTCCCAAAGAAGTGATATATATATATATGTATATCATATAAATATAATGTTGACCAAAGATTTAACGCTAAAAGATTTTTTTCTTATTTTTTGCCACAGAAACTAGAAAATCTTGCACTGTCAACGGTCACATCACCCCAGATGGAGTCAAATGGGATGAAGACTGCAACACTTGCCACTGCTCCAACGGGAAAGTTGTGTGTACAAAGGTATGCCTTTAAACTGCTAACCATTATCTAAGTGTGAGGTATTTATGATCCCTGTGTACAGCTGTGTGTCACATGATGTCATGGTTTGCTAATGGGAACACTGCAGAGGATAACTATAGTGCCATAAACCATTTGTAGAGCTTAGATGTTAACATGTAGATTAGTTTCAGACTCAATTGTGTGTCTATTTTACTCTGGGGTAATTGACTGGGGTTTCACTAAATTGAATATTAGCTAAAATAAGTCAATAATATGGTTAAAAGTCAAGTTACTGTAATGTATATTGCTTATACTGTGCGACATGCCTAATATGTTATGCTACACAAAGTCAGCGTGCTATTTTTGGCCTAGCGTACACATAGACATACAGTTCAGTTTATGCTTATCTGCTGTGCATGGGAACCTGATCATTGATTGTTTAGTGCTAGTGTACAAAGGTCAGTGTGTTGTAGTATATGTTGTAATAAATTCTCGACGAGTTTGGATCTGCTCTTCTAAGCGGCATAGTTAGGCTAAAATAATTGTCTGACATAGCTTTTCACATTAATGTCAGAATCAGAATCAGAATCAGAAAGGTTTTATTGCCATATGAGTGAACAGGTTCACAACATTAGGAAATTGCTACGGTACTTGGAGCAAACATAAAACAAATACTAAACATGCAATA
>JAVQKG010205651.1:0-10144 GCA_036025885.1 Hypseleotris bucephala
TGCTCATTGTTAATTTTTCATGTTGGATTTCTTTTTTTGTTGTTTGTTAAAAAAAAAAAAAAAGTCAATAAAATATTATCCAAAAAAAAAAAAAAAAAAAAAGATATTAAAATTATTTACTTTACTTGAAAATAATTGCGTTGTGACTGAGGGCCACAATCAACCGTAGTTTAATGTGTATTTACCGTAGTTCCGTGTGTATTTACCGTAGTTCCGTGTGTATTTACCGTAGTTATCAGTGTTTGTAGACGGTGAGTTCTCAGGAGAGTCTCCGATGTGCAGCTCCAGAGCCTCCTGAAACATCAGCACATGGTGTCAGCCCTGCAACCATCGGTCTTTTTATTACCATAGTTATTAGTTGGAGATGGAACAACAACAAAGCGTCTTTGGGTATCTTGAAAAGTGGTATTCATTATACGGTGGTGAAGTGAGACCACATCCAGGGGACTGGAGTTTAGTTTTGACATAATGAATATTTCTCTTAATAATGGCACATGTTTAAGAGTAGTGGCTTAAGTTACCTTAAACACAGTGAAAGTACCTTAGAAACCCTAATAGGACTTGTTACTTGTTTAGTGCATGATGATGATGAGGTTACCTTGGAGGTGAATGAGACGAACAACTGCTCCTCCACGGCCTCCAGACTGGGCTTCATGACGCTGTACGTGGGGTCGTCCTGGTCCAGGTCCAGCTCCAGGTCCAGCTCCACTTTAGGAGGACGCCGAGGCTTCTTCTTCTTAGTCCTCCTGTGGGTCCTGGAGGCGTGGTCTGAGGGTGGGAGTGGGCAGGTGTCGACCGAGGGCTCCTGTGGTGGTGGTTCCGGAGGTGAGGTCTGCTCTTCACTGACTGTGTTAGAGAAGACCGCTCCCAGGTCCTCGTCCGCGGTCGAGAAGAACTGCACCAGGTCGGTGAGAGACGGCGTGGGCGAGAGAGCCTCCCCGTCCAGAGAGAACGAGGGCGAGAGCGGTAACTGCAGCACCAGCGGAGACAGCTCGCCCGGGAACGCCAACGCCGGCTCCGAATCCCGAAACTCTACTTCAGCCGGGAGATCACCGGGAAGGGTCTGTGTGGGCTCCTCTGCCGTGGTGAGGGGAGGAGGTAATGATTGAGGAGGGGGCTGAAATGGTGTGAACTGTGAGGATAAGCACTGTTCTTGAGGCGGTAACACTGTGTGCCATTTGAAAACTGAGGATTCTGGTTTTGACGAGTCCGCATCGTGCTCCGAGTCCGCTGTAGGGACATCAGGAGGCTCTAAGTCCAACGCCAGCGATTCTGGAAGAGCAGGGAGCGGTTCTGGAGAGCTGGCCGGAGACAGGGGCTCGAACCCAAATGCAGAGCACTCCGGGTCGGGCAGCAGCGGCGTGTCTGTGGGGAGGGCCTCCGATTGGTTTGAAATGGGTAACACTGCGTCCAGTCGTGAAGGAGAGGTAGAGAAAGGCGGCGGTGAAATGGTTTGAAACGCACAAAATGGCGGCGTTGAGCTCGGTAACACTGACAAGTCTGAACTTTCTGAAACTGAACACAAGGCATTATCAGTTCGCGATGATTCGGATGATTCTTGACCTAAAGGTTGCTCAAAAGTCTCCAAAATCTTTGAATCAAGATCTTGGCTGAGTTTGGGAACATCACCTGGAAGGTCCTTAGAGGGTTCAATTCTATCAGAAACTCTTGGTAAAGTGACAGATGACTGCGTTTCTGGCAGGGACTCTGATGAATCTTTCCGAGGAAATGTGGGTGGTACATTTTTTCGCCAAGAATTCTGTCTACGTCCTTTTCGAGATTTTGATTTTCTTGAGTGCGGAGCTGGTTTCTGGACTGTTATCGCGTTGAATTCTTGATTTGAAGATTCCGATATTGCTTCAGGTGTCTCTAATTTACTTTCTGCTGATTCAGGTACTTCTAATGATGACTGTGGAACTTGATCCAAATCTTGCTTGGATTCTTGGGCGAGTGATTCTAAATTTATTAAAGGACTTTCTGTCTTGGGCACCTCATCTCGACTATGTTCTGATTTGTTGAGCTTGTTTGTAGAGGACTCTAGCTTATCATCTGGTTTGCATGATTCTAATTTCGCTTTCCTTAAGGGTATAACCAGTTTAGGTACCTGGGTACTTATGTGTTTTTTATCACTTACAGAAGTCTCAAGTTTACAAGGTTCTGAATTGTCTTTTCTTGCGGGAGATTCTACATTAGGTTCTTTTGCGTATTCTGTAGTGGTTTCTGTTTCAAGTTTAGCCTTTTTGGATTTTGCAGAGTGTTGCTTCAGGAACCGAGCGAGCGCGGGTAGAGGCAGAGGCGCTGGTCGTTTTGGGATCTTTGCATCTGAGGGAGGTTCAGTCTTAGTTTCTGGTTTTAATAACGGAATTGACGCGGTAGAAGCTAAAGGTTTAGTGTCCTTTGAAACGTCAGTCCTTGTATTGTTCTTGACTGAAACAGACTCTTTGCTACTGCTGGCCTTTACTTTTGAGGGTACATTGG
Source organism: Hypseleotris bucephala (assembly GCA_036025885.1). NCBI lineage: Eukaryota > Metazoa > Chordata > Actinopteri > Gobiiformes > Eleotridae > Hypseleotris > Hypseleotris bucephala. The sequence goes on from JAVQKG010205651.1 coordinate 2,479, forward strand.
TTTTTGCATAAGTTTTGACCTTTATTGTCTCTTTTTCCTGTACACAGTTAGTGCTTTTAGTGTTACTTTGTGAAGTTCTTTGAGAAGAAACGTCATTCATTTCAAACTGGGTTAAGTTACACCTCTGCAGAGCAACATGTGCCTCGCGGATACGTTCAGAGAAGAGCTTCTGTGTGGGACGTGGAGCGCTGCGGAAGAACCAACAAAACAGTTAGAGACAATTCCATCCATGCACCCAGAGTTCCAGAATGGAGGCAACTGGAGGCACCGTAATACATTTCCAGGCCTAATTCTTAGTCTAAGTCTTTTTAGAAATGTTGATGTCCACAATAGTTTTTTCATTGTATGTTCAGAATTATTCTATCTCTGACCATAAATTCTACTTTTTTGTACAGTTAAGTCACTTTCGCTCTAGTCTCCTTCATCCTGTTGATTTTGAACATTCATTTGACACACATTTAAACGATCTATGGCTAGAGTTCATCAAAATAGCACTCAAACAATGGGATACTATTGACAACATCCCGAAGCCTACACTTTCTTAGACAAATGTGCTGCTTGTCGATAACTATAATTATCTGAGGAACTGCTTCTCTTGTAGGTTTAATCTCTACAAACATGTTCTGAAAGGCATTTGATTCTTGTGGAAGTTTAACAGTTCATAATATAGTTCAAATTTTACTCTTCTTTCTAGAGTTCCAGAAATGTTGTGTGAACTGATTCTTCGTTTAAACACAGCATCACAAATCTAATCATAACATTCTCCTGCTATTTCGATTTTTTACTTCAAAGTTGTGAAGCTCTACTATGTACTAAAGATGTGAGAAGTGATTATTAATGGGCAAGACAACACAATTCCAATACAAAACAATGGAACATGAATGAATGAACACAGTTAGGATGCGGTCTTCTGCTTTAATAATTTTTATTGTCAGAACCATGGATCTTACCGCGATGGTTCTGCTGCGACTTTTGGCTGGTCTTTGGTGGAAGTCTGACTCGGTTTAGAATCTGCTGGTTTGGAACTTCTGGGTTTGTGGTTCGCTAACAACGACTTGAGGCTTTTCTTCACTGGGTTCTGCTGTGGAGGTGTAGGGTTCTGCACAGAAGAGGGTTTAGGGGTTTGCTTTGGAGCTGGTTCTTTCCTGGAGTTAAGTTTCAGAAAGTTAAGTCCTTTTATCCCACTGTTGTCGTCTTTCAGGCCTTTGGAGAATGGATTATAGTTCACTTTGAGCTGCGTGAACTGCGTGTTCTGATACGCCATCACTGCTATAAACTCAGTCTGAGGGAAACAGAAGATCATGTCTCCGGAACCGTTCAGTTTCACGTCTTTAGCCTCTCTCTCGGTATGGACAACGTGAAGACGCGGGATGTACCGATGCATTGGGTGAAGGACCGCGTTCCCCTCTGCGTCCGAAGCATCGTGCGTGAGTTTGAGTTTGTAAAACGAGACTGGACTCTTCATCCAGTGCTGCCCGGTGGAGGGGGAGTCCGGGTGGGCGAACGGGGGGCTGCGAATGTGGGCGTCGGCCGTCCCACACACCTGCCAGCCCCGCCCGCTGCTCCACCGGTACTTGCTCGAGTCTAAGGGGTGGATGTCCATGAAGAGACAGTACTTTTTGGCGGGGTTGAGTCCGGAGATCCTGAAGCGGCAGTATGGGAACATGCGGCTGCCCTGTTTGGTGAGGATCATCTCGGTTCGGCACCGGTAGAACTCGTTCCACATGCTGTTGTTGTCGAGGCAGACGCGGACGCCTCTGAGGACGCACTCGGGGGGCAGGTTTTCAGACGTTTTGGAGGGTTTTTCAGTCGCGATCCGGTCCACGTGACTGCCCTGCTCCATCCCCCGCTCACAGAGGCCGGCGGGGGAGTGGTCGCCCGGCGAGGGGCTGGTGACACCATCTTGAAGCAGCACCATGTTTCTGTGTTTCTGAGCAGAAGCCATTAACGTCTACCGAGGCTCCCACTGCTGCGTGTGGTCAGAGGGCCCATCCTGCAACACAAAACACAGGGGCCTCTGAGCAACACACTTCACCACAACCAGTCACTGACAACCACAGCTGAGAGTGCTATGCTTTCACCTGTCCACTAGATGGCTCTAATGTTTCTATGTCAATGGTGTTACATTAATTTGAAGATTCTCTGTCATTCAGAACAACACAGTAGAATTGTGTCATATGGAGGCGACTGGAGCAAAAGTGAGTTAACTCTCTTAATCTCCGTTGAAAATGTTTTATGGTCTTGCCTACAGTTGCCTCCATTCTGGAATTTAGAACATTCCATTATAAACTTTGAAAAGGGTCTATATAAACTTTACAATATAAAAATATTGTTCCAAGTGTGTGAGTGGTGCCAATATCACATTTAACTTTGTATATTTTTTATTTCAGGATTAAACTCACTTTTTGCTCACACCACTGGAAGTCTCTAAATGTGGGCTAGTAACTAGATTTTTTGGGACCAATTTAATTGTGCTTAAAATCTACTATAGAAAAACGCTATCCATTTGCATGACCCTAACTTTATTCTACACTCAGTTTGATCCTGTGTCCCTCGTGTGAAGAAAACAAAATGGTGGCCGTGTGTGACCTTTTTTTTTTTTTTTTTTAACAGTAAAACTGCCCTTATAAATTTAGGCCTCCTATAGAACCTAGAATATTCTGTCAAACTGGTCTTGTGAGCTACACAGGAAGGTTAATCAGTTTGATAAAGTATTAGCCTAACCACAGCTGAGCCCATTATTGTATATTTTTATATTTTTGTCTCAGACTTACAGCAGGGATTTACAACAGAGCCAACAATCATGTGGTTATATAGTTTCCACACATTTATTTGACCAGGAGCTTACTATTGTTTCTTTAATCTGAGTTTTTCTTGCTGAAGTGCTGCGTCTGAAATAGCTCCAGGGCTCTTCATAAAGACTGGTTTGTTCCACAGTAAACGTGTTCCAGACAGGGAGTCCACGTCGGTCTATTTATGGAGTCAGACATTCCCCGAGTCACCCTTTAATTCTGTCTGTCTAAAGTCATCCCAGCAACATCTCTCCTTTCTGTTGTTACAGTTTCAAGAAGCAGTGAATAGTGGTGAAATAATAGTCAAAAACTGGTTATTTAAATGAACACAAGTGATTTCTGAGTCTGTACAAAGCAGTTCAACGTGACCTACTTTTTTGAACAGTAGAGAGAGAAGTAGAGATACCGATCCCGATATTTGGGCTTTGTGGATCGACCGATATCCAATATCCACCGATACTAAAGCAAAAACTAAAGGCATGGTATTAATAAAAAATATTAAACCAAAATATGACAGAACTAAGACCAGATGATCCTAAAAATGCCTAACTTTTGTCATTTTTGAGTTACAGTGTAATATAATGTCATTTACCATATTATTCTTCTGCTCGTTATTAGGAAAAAGTATAATAACTGATATCGGGTCCAGTATAGGCCACATTTACCGATCCTGCTGAAAAGCCTGATATCCAATCTGGTATCGCTATCGTTGCATCCCTAGTCTTAAGTCGACTAATATTTTATTGGTTGATTATTTCCATTCACTCCGTAGCAATAACGCTGGTCTAATATAACTTAAATAATACTCAAATATTTTATGATAAAACGTATTTTACTGTCAATTTTACTTAATATGTTGGTTGTGTTTTACAAGCCCTTTCCCTGCGTAAATCTGCCTGATTAACTGTTCGATTGGACTTGCCTTTGTCAACTACAGGCCTATCCTCATATCCCATTGAAAGGTATAAAATAAACTTGATTAGTTCAATGTCAGCATGTGGGTGAATGGAGTGGAACCTGGTGTGTGTCTGCAGAGGCCTACTCTCGAGTTATTACGATTACAGCAGCGTTCCCGAGAGTCAAATACAGTTACAGAAAACCAGGGATCGACAACACCAACCCGACACTAAAAACGTGTATTCTCAAATATCTGCTGACAGGCGATTGGTGTGCCGCCATTTTTCTAGATTCTGACTCTTTTCGCGAACAGACACACTCAATTATGGCGCTCTGTCTAAGCTCCTCCCTGTTTACCATATAGTCACTTCCTGTTTACAACTTGTGGTTTCAAAACAATAAACAAACAGTTGGTGTTGGTGAATGAGACGCTGGTACAGTTTCTGCAGGGGTTAGCTCGAATGGTTCATGGAAAACATTATTGTACAATGCTAACATTTCGCTAACATCGCTGTAGCTTCACAGAGCAGGCTAACACACATGCTAAACTATAGTTTCGACCTACAGGTGATTATTTAAATGTTGACATGAAAGTTGACCCGTGTTCTGTCCAAAGTAACACAGTAAACCTCAGAAATGCAAATACAGAGAGACACTGTAGCTATGTGCTAAACAACCTCAAGCTAACACATGGCGACCTGACTGAATTAACTCGCTTTAATATCGTTATATTCTCTTTTTACACGGTTGTATATGTCTTATTGTCCTAATGTACATCTCCGGGCCGAGAACCGAGGCCTGGTCTGTACTAGGCCCGAGCCCGAGGTGTTCCATCCCGACATTACCCTGTCCTTCCCGGCCGCATGCTTCACACTTTCCCGTTACCTCCTCCTCCTCTGCAGGACTGACAGACTGTTCCGACGGGGGAACATGAATCTGAGCGGCTCGTCCGTGTGTCCGGTCGTATCTCCGGTTTTCCGCGGGACTCGGTGAGGTTTTAGTCCGTGGTAAACTGCAGCATGCGGCGGTGCCTCGTGGTGACGTCAGGCCCGTCTTCAACAACACTCCTCTACGCAGCTTCCTCCGCCGCCATCTTGTCTCTGCACCTGGTTCAAACCGCTCCCGCTCCTCCTCCCCGGGCCGAGAGCTGCTGTCAGCGGCTACAGCAGTGCGTCTCTCCCGGGGTCAGAGCTGCTGGGAGAGGCCAGGACAGAGGCACAGCTCCCCGGGACAGGAGCAGCGAGGAGCGGGTAGAGCAGCGTGGATCCCCGGGGGTCTGGATCTGCGGATACTTCTGTCAGAGACTAGGATTAAACCGTTTATTTCTTTGAATAACGCGGACTTGGTTGTTGTTGCTGCTGTGTGGGTGAATGACAGTGGATTATGCTTAGTTTTTCTGCTAATATTTGGGTTTTACGTGATTTAACCTCGTGTATGGGTGATATTTTGAGTTTTACGTGGTGAAACCTCTTTGTATGGATGTTATTTTGCGTGGTTCGTGTTAAACTCTTGTTGAAGGCTCACAAACTGGGATTACTCGAGTATTTCCGTCTCTAACGCTGACTGCTGTTGTTTGGCTGAGTGGGTGAATGCCTGAGGAATTTCAGTTATTCCCTTTATGTTTCTCTCTAAAGTTTTGAGTTTTGCGTCTGTTTTTCGTGAATAAACCCGCTGTGTGGATGTTACTCTGTCCTGTGTGTAGATAGGGTACAGTTGAAGCATGTTTTTGTGTAGACTCTCGTTTGGTTTACCTTCGGGAGAGGAAACCAGGGGAAGCACCGGCCGCCATTTTGTGTAACAGCCTCCTCCACCACAGGCTCGTACATGCTCCAGAAACACGGGGATAATGTCGGGGAGAGCGGGCTGTGAGGCTCCGGGGAGGCCGTACTCCGCTCACGGAGACGGGGACAGGCGCTGGTACGTCCGTTTACCCGGGATTACACGGTGATTAACGGACACAGACCGGTTAGACAACAATAGACAACAGCCGCAGACAGACGGAGGCACAAAAGAGTTCACATGACGCAAAATCACGCAGGATCTCCGGGAATCTGACGCGTTTAACGAGGTTAGATAGTTAAATTGTAGATGAGATAGTAAAAATAGACTGAGAAAGCACTGGTGTAATGTCGCAGTAACAAACCCCGCGGTGAAGACGGTGACCCGCAGTAGATTTGCGGTGAGATGCGTGATAACGAAATAAATGCGTGAATCGCGAAGGCTGCTCCGTAAAGGCCGCTGTGACGCAGAGGTACGGCACATTACACCGGAGCTAACACAGGAGACAGTCTGAGCCGTTCAATATGAATTATGATAATTTAGAAGAGAACAGAACAAAATACATTAACCCTAGTTCAGTTTCAAATATAACGATGTTGTGCCCAGAGATGATTAGCTAATGCATTTAGAACAGCTCTGTGGACAAGGTAACACTTAACATTACACACAAAACTATAACAGTAATAATACTATTTACAGTGAAACAGTAAATAACATGTTATTTGTGAATGAATTGTTTTATTTCCTTAAACTGTAACTGAAGCTAACTGCTCACCACACACCCACAGGCCTACAGTAGGCTACAGTAGCCTGCAGTAGCCTGGATCAGAACCAATGAAACTCAATATCTCGCCTCCTGCAAAAAGACACCACACCACTTAGTCCAGGGAAAAATTATCTGTAACATAAATAAATCTATGATTTACTCTAAAACACATGCCATGGCAAATGAAACCTTATAACTGGGTAACACATTTATTTATTGGTCTTTGCATAAACCGCATTTGTGACAGAGGCTGTAAACCTGTGATAGGTCCACACACCTACAATAGTAGATTTATATGTAGGAGAAACCATATGTGTAAAATGTTCCTTATGTATAATAGTTGCCATTGTTAAACATTTAAGTGTAAAACTAAATAAACAGGCTTATAACAATTACACGGTCTAATAGCAGAGCTAAAATACTATCAAACTTGGAACACATTTACATGAGTGTGAACAGTTTTGAACGGGTAGGCTATTCGAAACTTCATGAAGTTTGGGGAATCTCCAGACGCTGCTGATAGTTCCACAATCACATGATTCTGTAATTCACCCTACCTCTGTGCTTCCTACAATTATACTCATGATTTAATTATTACCAATCAAATACAAATGTGTTGTTTTAGTGAGAAGATCAGAAGATGGTGAAGGCTCCTCCACTGTTCAGAGCTGGTCCTGTCCTGGAGGTAACTGTAGCAGAGATTTATGAACACTCTTCAAATGAAACTAAACAGACCCATGGTTAATTGAATATACTTAAAATATACTATGTTTTATAAGGTGTAATATAAAGTCACTAAAAGACCATAACCATCACACACAAACACACATTCGCGCGCACACATATATACACTATCGCACAAACACACACAGTCACACACGGGCCTGTGTGCAGCATTTACCCCTGATCATTTATGAAGTGACTAAAAGACCCTAACCAAACACTCGCACATACTCAAACATACAGTCACACACACACTCATAAGCACACACAAAGGCACAGTCACACACACACACCCACACACATAAAGACAGCCACACAAACACACAAACATTATCACACACACACCCATACACACAGTCACATTAACTCACACACACACAAAGAGTGTCCTGTGTGAGCTCGGTCTGAAGCAGCTGTGAAGTCCACTGTCACGAAGCATGGATCAAACACATTCACTTCAGCATCAGCTCTGTCTGAAACATATAATATATATAAATAAATAAATGACAAAATACACTGGAGATCATTATTCTGGAAACTGTAAATGAGAGATTAGGACTGAAAGATGAATCGCAATTTTAATGTTCACAATTAGCAAATCACAAAGGCTGCAGTTTTAGTCAGTATAATATATCTGCACAAAACAGAATATCTGGTCAAAAGTCTGCTTCTCTTGTAGGTTTAACCTCTACAAACATGTTCTGAAACG
>JAVQKG010205807.1:0-11112 GCA_036025885.1 Hypseleotris bucephala
TTCCCGCCCAAACTCACTACTGTAATATTTACAGTAGTTTACTGTATTAATAAATCTTTCCCAGAATCCTTTGCAAATTACAGTATGTTACTGTAATAGTAATTTACAGTAATATACTGTTCACATTACAGTAAAGTACTGTACAAATTACAGCAATTTTTTACAGTGTTTGTAAACCGAAAATTGTAAATTACAGAATGGAGGCAAGACCATAACACATTTTCAATGGAGAAACTATGTCCACACTGTCATACACAACAGAAGTGTATATGGCTAAAACGCCCCATATGCCTGCGTCTAATGCTATGGCCCCAATGGTGTGATTTAGGGTTTTTATATTGTTAACAAGCAATTAAGAGCCCCCCCTAAAACCATGACAAATATGGGAAGGGTCTATTTGATTTTTCTAATTTGTCTGGATGTTTGTGAAGGATGAATGCGGTGTTTCTGGTTTAAGACTAATCGGGCAAAGTATGTGCAAGTTAGAGGCTATCAAATATTCCTCCTGACTTCCCAATTTCAATCCAAAATGGCCAACCTCATGTTTGTCGTAGGACGGGGCCATAATAATATTTTATGTTCATCACGATGTGGAGAATCACTGTACCAAGTTTCATTGCTCTCTGACAAAGTAGTATAAATGTGTCCTGAGTCTTACAGGGGTCAACAACATGGTGGCGCTATAGAGGCATTCTTTGTTCGACCTTGATTATTTGCATATGTCCAATAAATAGACCCTAGCCCGTATCACTGTGCCAAAATTCATGAGATTTGATTAATGTTCACTAGGATTAATGGCTTAAAAAGTGCTCCAGGGCTAAAGGACTCCTGGTCTCGAGAGCAGGAGGTCAAACAGTTCATGTCCTGGTGAGTATTGTCTTTTAGGGATTTCTTAGCCCTGTTGTTGTTTCTTCCAGAGATGATTTATTATAGCAACCCCATAAGAGAAAAAATATGATGTTCCAGTGGCTTTATTTTTGAAATGTTGCTTATAACAGACTTATAAAAGAATGAAATAAAACACAACTTTGGGTTTGTGTCTGAGGTAGAAACATGGTTCCAAAAAGTCAGACCTGGCCTCACTTGGCAGCCATGGCTTTAGAGACCTGTGACCTGCTCAAAAGGCTTAAGCACATAACTGACACTGTGAGCCAATAAATAATTGACTTTTGACATAATTGATAATTATATAGCTTGGCTGATGTATATATAGGTAACAGGGTCTGGAAATATTACATAACAGTCTATAAATGGTTCATTACAAACACCTTTGTACTATTAATATTGTAAACACGGAAGGTATACATAGGCCTATACAAGATATCTTTACTTGTACTTGTGTAGGTCTATGTGATATGCACATATATTTTATGTGTGACCAACTTTTGTCATTAATCAGGTAAAACTCATGTTTAAGGTACCTGCGTGAAGTTAGGACCCCGAATTTCAATTGTGCTGTAAAAATAGTTTGTGCTGTTATGGTTTTTAGATTTGATAACTATTAAAGGTTACTCTGAGGCAGTGGGGTGATGTCATCATCAGCTCAACTTCACTGTGAAGTCAGGTGTTGTTAACCTATAAAAATAGTCCAATCAATATCCTAATATTTAAAAACATAACTCACAAACTAACATTTATGCAGCACAAACCAGAACAAAAATTATCTTAGATAATCTTCTCTAATCAGATACAGTAAGTTTTTGAATGGTGGTAGCAACAATGATCCTCTGGGTGCTTTTGTTGATATTGCTGGGCACTATGTTGTTTGCCCCAATATTTGACATCATTACCTCCACCAAGCTGTCAATGTTTTGGTTAGTGTCTGTCCTTCCATCTGTAAGTGACTTTACTCAAAAACAACTGAACAGATTTGGATAAATCTTTCAGGGGATGTCAGGAATAGCACGAGGAACAATTGATTTGATTTTGGGTGTGATCCAGATCACTGTCTGGATCCAGGATTTTTTTTTTCAAAACAGCAGCCTTGGCATAGCTTTCTAGTTTATAAAATCAGTTAGTTTTGAGCTCACGTCTGAAACAAAAACAGAAATGACCACAAAGTTCTAATGCATGCCTTATGTGTACTGGAGAAGCTGAATCCATGCCCTGACTGAACCTTAGCTTAAAAACAAACACCACTTCAGAAGGTCCACCTGAACAATATAAAAGTTAACCCAATAAAAGGAGCATGGATAAGTTCATGGTATTAGACATGCAGTGTTCCATTTATGTACAAAATATATCATTTAATTATAGAATTTTTTCATAGGTGGACAGTTTATTATCAGTGGTTTCTATACGGTCATGAGATTGTTTCACACTTGTTAACCAGGAGCAGAAGCATCAGACCTAAAGACGAGAGTAAAGACGAGAGTAAAGGCAGGGCACAGCTGACACAGGGCGACAGGCTGAGAGCCAAATGGTGGAGAACAAGGCTATCAGGTCTGCAGGCACGTACTCACCGGGAGGCACCAAGGGCTCCACCAACACCATGTTCACCAATCACCACACCAGGAGATCCAGACATGACGTACTCTAGAGCCATAATACACCTCCTCACCTGGAACGTGGACACCAGGGAGGCGCAACAGAGAGGGTCAGAGGGAGAGATCTTTTTTAGATAATAATGGATTTTAGGTCAACAGTTATTTCAAATTACCCAAACAGTGATCTGTGTATGCTTAGGGCTTCTGTACATAAACCTAACATATACATAAACCAGGGTTATGTTTACCATGACCACTTCTGAGAACCAAACGCTAAATGACTATGGGTCAATTCATAAGCAGCTCATAGTGTTGATGTGCTTTGGAAAGCCTCTTCAGATTTGTGGTGTGAAGAGTTCAGTCTGCTCTTGTCGTTCACAGGCGTCCCACCTTTTGCCCCGTTGTTCCCATTTTCAGTCTTCCAGCGTTCCCCTGCCCTCATAGTGACTGCTGTACACGGATCATAAATATAGCAGCCCCAGAAAGCCTCTTAGGCCAGAGCCGTTTACCATTCCCTTTCTGTGCACTGCATCCTCGAATAGCCTGCACAAAGATCTTAAGCCAAAATCCCTCCCTGGTATTTAATTCTAAATGAGTAATTACTGGGTGTGTCTTACGTTTGCAGGTAGGCTGGCTGAAGTCTCTTTAAGTCACTCGCTCCACGCGCTTAGACAGGGGCAACCGACCGTGGGCAACCGCTGACCATTCCAGTTTCTCACAGGGGAAAGTCCAACCAAAAAAGCCGCCAAGATGTGTGACATGGCGGGACTGGATAACCTGGTGGCCAACACGGCTTACCTAAAGGCCCAGGGTGGAGATGACAAAGAAATGAAGAAACGTCGTCGAAGTTTGTCTCTTCCCAAACCGGATCAATGTGCGGCCGTGCGAACCGCTATCGATAAGGATTTTGTGATGATTTGCGAGAGACAACCGATTGGCAAGAAGTTCTTCCGTCAATTCCTGGCCAGTAAACCCGAGTACAAGCTAGCCGCCGATTTCTTAGACGACTTGTACGACTGGGACTTAGCCGAAGGAGCTGGGAAGAACAAAGCACGTACGGATATTCTGAATAAGTACGCCAAGGCTGACTCCAAGACCTTCCTGTCTTTCCTGAGCGGAGAGCCCTTGGATAAGTTGAAGAGCGTGACCGAGTCTAACTTTGACGAGGTGATGAAGGGGAAAGTCCAGGAGGGGACCCGAGAGTTCTTGAAAGGCAAGCCCTTCACAGATTATCAGGCCAGCCTGTTCTTCGACAAGTTCCTCCAGTGGAAAGAGTATGAGAAGCAACCCATTAGCGACAAATACTTCTACGAGTTCAGGACTCTTGGAAAAGGTGGTTTTGGAGAGGTAAGTCGACAATGTTGCACTTTCACGTTATAGGGAAGTAATGTCCAGAGGTATAAGAATAAATTCAGCCGACATTTGGATTTTTGTGAGATTAAGGCCACATTGTCACTCAATGAGGTGACCAATTTCACTTCAACAAAAGTCCCTTCAGTTCGATCTATTCCCTGGTCACATATGTTCTGGATATTTTTGACTTAGTGTCCCCCTATATTGTAACCACACAGAAAAGTGGAAGGATATTTTGTTGCACATTGAAAGCTTCTATTAGTTGGATTATGTAAAGTCACATGCAGCATGGGCCAATTGAGAGATAAGCTTGAGGGCCACAAAAATTGCTCTGTGGGCCGCATTTGGTCCCTGGGCCATAGTTTGGACACCTCTGGTATACATGGCAAATTACAAAATAGTAGCTAAAAGGACTTCTTCAGGCATTTTGGTTTGAATTGGGAAGGATTTTCTACATAGTAAAGTCATACCTTAAAATAATCAAAAGGATTTAAGATGACTTACCTCAAGGTGACCACGAAGAAGTGGAGTTGGTTAAACCATAGCTTACAATATTTTTGTTTTGCATTAAAATAAACACATTTTTGAGTCTGGAAAGAATTTAACATATGACTGTCTTAACTGAATGATGGCATTGAGGCAATTGCGTAAAAATGGAGAAAAGACAGGCATTGCTGTACTTAAAAATAGATTCATAGCCAAACTGTATTTTAACCATAAAAATGTTCTGACAATAGCATACTAGCAAGGCATAGTTCAGAGAAGAAGTGTGAAGACAGATGTCAAAGGTTAGGTGGGGTTGACTTCTTAAAGCCACTTTTAGTCCGATCACCACAATGCGTCTATATCTGTGTCAGGCTTAAGCTAATATTTTGAGGCTTTTCAAATGAGACGAGTGATGGCTCAGAAGGATTAGTGCCTGCTAGAGTAGTGAGCATAAACATGTCAAAAAGGCAATATTCTTGAATAATTATTTATATCTCTTTAATGAACTCTCACCCAGATGTCTGTTAAAGAGTTTGGAGAGTGGCCAACAACAAGAGCTTGCCAATACTACAGTATGCTGAAGTTTGACAGCAGCTGTTTTCTATAACCTATGACTTGGCCTCGCAATGAACTTTTTTGCAGAATGCCAACATGAACTATCAAATATCCCAATTTATTCAAGTATTTGGTGTGCAATGGATTATATACAATATGTGTAGAATCAATAGAGCCCTGTTTGTCACATTACTTCCTGTCCCTGTGACTAGGAAATCTTGCCTAATATTTTTGAGCATTATTAACTCAACAATAATATTAAATGCTTATCATATTTATAATCAATAAGATGTGCAAAAATACACAATAGACTATTTAAACTTGGGGAAACAATACATCAACTAACAACAGTGAATGTGTAATGATTGGGCTATTGTTCTTATTATGAATGCTGTGTGTGTGTCCCAGGTGTGTGCTGTCCAGGTGAAAAACACTGGTCAGATGTATGCTTGTAAGAAGCTGGATAAAAAGCGTCTGAAGAAGAAGGGTGGTGAGAAGATGGCTCTGCTGGAGAAGAAGATCTTGGAGAAAGTGAACAGCCTGTTTTTGGTGAATTTGGCCTACGCTTACGACAGCAAGACCCACTTGTGCCTAGTCATGACGCTGATGAACGGAGGAGACCTCAAATACCACATTTACAACCTGGGCTACGACGGCAAAGGCGTGGATAAAGGCATTGAGATGAAGCGTGTGGTCTACTACACAGCACAGATCACCTGTGGGATCCTCCATCTGCATGAGATGGACATCGTTTATCGAGACATGAAGCCAGAGAACGTCCTCCTGGACAGTCAGGGCCAGTGTCGACTCTCTGACCTGGGTCTGGCCATCGAGGTGGCCCCCGGCAAGACCGTCACTCAGATGGTGAGTGCTTTAGCTCTTAACATTAAAATTAAATGTCTCGTGTCATTACATAGCTCTGTAACACAGTGTAGCTTCACTACATGGTGTGGGTTGGTTTGTCTGCTGATCCAGTCATTTCTGAAAGGAACATATATGTTGTGAGAGGTCTTTGATGCACTTCAACAGTGAAAAATGGTCAAGCTGCCACAAAGAATCCCATTTCAGGTTAACTGTGGGATCTTGTCTGGTTACAGTGCTGAAGCATATGTTAGGGCATTACATTAACAGCAAGGAGTTTGTGGGTTAGATCCAGTGTTTCCCTTTCTCTCTGTGCACTCAGGATTCCTCCCATCTGCTCATGTGTGAGAGTAAATGAGTAACTCCATATTATCTAGAAGTGTCAGTTCTGTAACTTGTTATTGTTCCAGAAGTAACCCACCCCTAAATTACTGTAATATACTCCAGCAACCCCTAGTGGGTGGTGGTGAGCTGTTAGTGGTCAGTGAACGATCTAAGGTGATGATCATAAGAGGTTCCATTAGCTTGAGGCCACAGGCTCATTAGTTAGTATTTGTGTTCCCGACATGTCTGTAGTCTAAATATGAAAGTGTAGCTAAAAACATCCCAGTGGGGTTTAGGAGAGGATTAAGGAATTGCCCAAAGTTCTCTGGATCACTGGATCCATTACATAACATATAGTCACCTCCAGGTGAGATGACGGAACACACTATTGTCAGTATTTTTGTGGAGTGGGCTGAAAGGAAAAAGGATTTTAGTTTATTTGACAACAGAAAGTTGCCTTGCAGAAATGATGTACAACGTAGGCTACTATTTTCCTGATGTCCTCAGCTAGACATTTATCTTACACTTTGATACTTAAACTTTTTTCTGTTTATTTAGAATAACACAGCCCCAAATTTAGACATTTATTTTCAACTTTTGAATCAAAATAGTTGTATACTGTGTGTAGTAGCATAGGCGTGAGCTGTATGAAAGTCCGCTAAGCTCATTAGCGTACGCCAATGCTCCTACGGCGGCCAAAGTGACTGGGCTCGTACTGGCTTTGCTTCCATAATCCACTTAGCCGGCATTACACAAGTCTGTCCCTGATTAGATTGACATATCCAGGTAAAATCTCACTATTGATATTTTTAGGTGCTCTATCTCACAAACAAGACACAATTGAAAAAATGAGAATGATTTCAAAATTCAGTCTATATCTACTACCATATTGTTAGCCTATTTAGTTATTTAGGCTAACAGTGTGCAGCTAAACAACTAGAGACTATAACCCATGTGCCGTAATATCTGTTGTACCATTCAAGGTTCAATCTGCACAAATGGTCCAAGAACGAACCAAAATAAAAATTGCCAAATGTAAAACTAAAAATAGAGGATGTGCTATATTTTAATATCAAAGGTATTTTTGATTTTTTTTTTTAGGGGGCAGAGATGTCTGCCTGGTGGATAATCACTATGTAGGTACAAATCTGGGATTTTTGTTTTTCATTAATACATTTTCAGAATTGTCAATCTTTCCTAACCTAGCCTAAATAATATGTTTGATAAGTTTTACCTGTAGTTTGAGTCAGATCTAGTGCATGACACTCTTGGTGAGGTGGTTGTGTGGGTGTCAGTTTAGTTCACCTGGACATTACGTACCTGACCATCTTTTGTATAAGCCTCTGTACAACTGAGTGAGTGGATGCACATGACTCCTGACAGGTCTAGGGCTTTAGCAGCATTAGGATTAGAGCCAAGACCATGGAGACAGGTAAGGTCATAGTGATTAGGGCACAGAGAAGGTCACTAGAGAAAGTAATAATGTGGGTAATGCAATGCAGAACATCCGAAGTAACCAGGCACAGTATTGGAACAACTGAACCCAGCAAAACAAACACATTCACTTGCGAAAGAGAACGTAGTTTAGAGCTCCTCATAAAATGGAGAAGAAAATGCATGGAAAATGTGTCACAAAAGCAGCTTAAAATGACAGAACTCTTGTTTCAACAAAAAGACTACTGTGATCTAACCATTGGATACAAAGGTTAGCTAGCAGAAGCTAACATGTTCTAACATGTTATGACACGGTAACGACTTACCTTAAGATGATTTTCCAACAAAACAAGTGTTTTTCTTTTTTTAAAGCCCATACCTGTTTAGAATATAAGTGATTTTCCTTTTCTTTTATTCCTCATGTTGACTCTGGTGGACATTCCTACACAGCTTCCATGGCAGTGGTCTATGTATATGGGCTGTTTACTAACCCAACATTGATCTGTTTTGTTTTTTTCTGCTTTAGGCCGGTACAGGAGCCTACATGGCCCCTGAGCTCCTGAACAAGACCCCATACCGGACCTCTGTAGACTGGTGGGCCCTGGGCGCCAGTATCTATGAGATGGTGGCCGGCTACACTCCTTTCAAAGGTCCTGAGAGCCTGAAGCAGAAGGTGGAGAAGGATGAGGTCCAGCGACGCATCCTGAGTGAAGAACCCAAATGGGAGCACCGCTGCTTTGACGCTGCGACCAAAGACGTCATCCAACAGTTCCTCAAGAAGAAGATGGAAGAACGTTTGGGCATTAAGTAAGAGCAGGTCTACTTATGTTACATCTGCAGAATTCACAAAACACTACTTGAGATGAAAAATGTACTCTCTACAGTGCGACAAAACTGAAGTTTTTTGGAAGTCACTTATTCATTTTTGAATTATTTTTCTAGGAACAACATGGAAGACCCAAGGAAGCATGAGTGGTTCAAGAGCATTAACTTCCCTCGTCTTGAGGCTGGCCTGATAAAACCTCCCTGGACGCCCAAGGCCAACGTGGTGTACGCTAAAGACACAGGAGACATCGCCGAGTTCTCCGACGTCAAGGGTGTGGTGCTGGACGCCAAAGACGACAAGTTCTTCAAAGAGTTCAGCACCGGAGCTGTCCCTATCCAGTGGCAGCAGGAGATGATTGAGAGTGGACTATTTGACGAGCTGAACGACCCCAACAGGAAAGAGTCCGCAGGTGGAGATCCTGACGCGCCCAAGTCTGGCACGTGTGCGCTGATGTGAGCAGCCAAACGTTTTCTACCAAACGCAGACTCTCCAGATGTTCTCAGTCAGGAGCACGGCACAAAGATCTTTGTCTAAGACAGTCGAGAAACGTTGAGAACAGTCATCCTTATTATAAGTGTTTTGGTTTACAGTCAGGTAAGGCTGCAATGACAACCTACATTTGTCATGTAATGAATGTTACTGACATGCTTTGCTTTGGAATGGACATTAGTTTAAGACTCATATTAGCACCCACAGCAAAAGATGACTCCAAGAGCAAACAAAGCTTTTTGATAAGCTAGTGTTTGCCCACAAATTTGGAATTCTTTTAGATTTATAAATCTTTCAGAAACATGATGTGTGTATTGTAAATAATATTAATATATAAATCTATATATCTATCTATGCACAGTAAGTCGAGGAGTACATAGGCTAGAGTTAAAACTCACTGTCACCATTGGCTCCACTGTTGGTGCTATGAGTATAGCAAGGAGTCAAGTCCAGATGAGCACAGGCCTGTGAATGGGACAAGAGCAGCAGCTGTTACTGGACGAGGAGGACAAGAGAAGATTGGCCACCACAGTTTGTGCTGCAACCTTGAATTGATTTACTGTTGGACCCCAGTAACACTTGGTGAACTTCCATGCCCATTTAGGTCACTACCATCATTATCTGTATATATGCCTAAGAGAAAACTTCAACAGTGGTTTTTCACATCATTTTTGATTTTCACAACTGCTGCTACCAAGAACTGAGAAGTCTAGACCCAGAGATATTAGAGCTGACTCCTCACAGTGAACTGTAATATAATGTTATGACTGTAATACATGTGTAAATATAAGGACGTGCTGCAGGTCACATAGGGATGTATGAGATGTAAAGAAGAAAATGATTGAGTCTTGTAAAGAAACAAATTAAAAATGATTTATCTAAACTGCTTTGTTTTTATCATTTAAAGTAAAAAGGTGGCACTTGTGCAGTGGGTAAAATTTGGCACAGAAACCAGTTGTATGTTAGTGTGACTGCATGATTGTCAGGAAGGACCCTAGGCACAAAATGGCAGCCACGCTGCCACCAACTGTGACTGAGGAGTGAATGCATGAAACTGTAAATCCTTTTTGAGTGTCTAGAAAAGTGCTATAAAACTAATGCTTTATTATCTATTATAAAGTCATTTGCTTTATGTTGTCAGGAAACCCATGAATCCTACTTGGGTTCATTGCAATGAATGGCTTTTTACATGAGGCAAAAGGCGAGCCCTAAGATTCTGGCTGTTTTATAGCCCTGCTTAGATATAATTGAACCACTGTTTTGCTTAATTCTAAAATAATGAAGAATAATGACTCCCCAGTTTTTATTACTGCCAACTCAGTGTGAACTAATTTGAGCTGTATCAGATTTGAACGATCACGTTTTAAGTCAAGTTAAAATCACGTTATGACAAGATACTATGACGGTATAAAAAGATGCCGTTTTATCATGATACTATCACGTTTTAACAAGTACGTTGTAAAATAATGCAGTTTTTACATGACACTAATCATGACATTACAAGATACTAAACATATCTTGTAAAAACATGATAGTTATGTAAAAACTAAAATTGTGATCATCATTTTAAACGTGATACAGCTAACAGGTATTTAAACTCAGTTGGCTGTAAAACGCTGCCGTACAATACACGTTCTCTGCTAAATTTACCTGCACAGAAGGTACGCCGAGTAAAACCTAAAAATACCAGCTGCTTGAGCCGTGCGTTGGCGGGGGCTGAGTAATAGTGCTCCATCTAAGACTCAAGCTCATAAGACGATAACCCGCTTTATCTCCAGGCTTTCTTTGACTAAATCAGCTTCAAATCCCCGTCACTGAAGTATCTCAACTAAATGATGAGCAGCTACCTCAAGACCTCCTGGGAAATGTAGTCCAAGTGTGGGGATGTGTTTGAGGAAGGAGGGCAGAGCAACTGTAAAGGTACAATTTAGAATTAGAATGACATGGTTTTAAAAGGCCTTTTGCTTGCACTTACTGAAGGTTCCTCCCCATTCTCCTTCAATTTAGAGAAACCAGCACTATACTTTTCTATCTCTATTGTCATTGAGAGTACATTGACTATTGTTAACTATATGTCCTGTTGGACTTGAGACAGGACTTATGAAAACAGACTGGATCAATCAGCTTGGAGTGACACGGTGACACTCCAGTAGCAGGGCAAACGCTTACTCACTACGCCAGTGGTTCCCAACCTTTTTTCCTTGAAGCCCCCCCTGTTCAGGGCCCAGACAAGCCAAGCCCCCCCAGCCCTAAACCAAAGCCGCACAAACGCGCTGAAAGAATAAAGTGATTAGTAAT